>PVIU01001629.1:137742-204056 GCA_004026605.1 Ondatra zibethicus | reverse complement strand
AATCACCTCCACCATCACAATCACCTCCACCCCTCCACCACCACAATCACCTCCACTATCACAGTTGCCTCCACCACCGACATTGCACCATCACAATCACCTCCACCATCACAATCACCTCCACTACCACCACTGCCACTGTCACCACCACGATCACCTCCATCACCACAATCACCTCCACCCCTCCACCATCACAATCACCTCCATCACTGCCACCGCCACTGCCACAATCACTGCCACTACCATGATCACCTCCACCACCACAATCACCTCCACTACCACCATTGCCACCGTCACCACCATGATCACCTCCATCACCACAATTGCCATCACTACCACCACTGTTATCGTCCACCACCATCACCACTGGATCCTCCAACTTAGTAATCGTTAAAAAAACCAAATTTCTAGGAGTGAAACTGGAGGAATGGGTGGGCTAACAGCTAGAAGGAATACTGGACTGTACTAGAAAGTGCAGAAGCAGCAGCACGTGCAGTAGGGAATTGGTAGATGACAGTGGGGACAAGAAAGCTGGGAAGCAGATTATTTAATGGATGATGGTGGGACACCATTTGTTTAGAAAAAAGCAAATATGATAGAAATTCACTCTACATCTATAAGGAAGCTGCAGTTGGACCGAAGACGAACATGACCACCAAGTCTACGAAGGAACAGGGTAGGAGAGAATATTTAGGACTTTGTGAGACAGGGACAGATGTCTTTTTGAGCAAGACTACACCTTCAAGCTATTTCAAAGCCAGTCGCTCACAGAAGCACTGCGGACACTTGTGACAGATCTTAGGTCGCAGGAGGTTTCCTCCAAAGTATTCACAACCAGGAAGGTTTCCCTCACCTTTTCCTTGCTGGCCTATGTTGAGAGTGGTTATAAAGAAAATTTACGACTGGCCTCCCCTGCCTCAGAACTGGGAGAAAGATGGTGGTATACACAGAAGCCAAAAGGAGTCTAGAGAATCTTGCTGTGTTGCCTCGTCAGCCTGTTGCTATAGGTCATGGCCATATATCTGGCCACATTTCTCCACATGCCACAGAACATGCCTGAAAACAGATGGTGTTCCTGTTCCCATGGTAGGTCATCTCAGTGAGCATCAGTCCCTAGAAAACTTAAAGATTACCATCACCAAAACCAAAACTGGATAGTCAATGGCTTCCCAATGTGAGCATTTCTGTGAGGCGCAGGGACCAAGGCAGGGTCCAGTAGAAAACGTGAAGGGAGGAGGTGGAGAAATGATGACTCATCTGCCCATCAAACTCCATGTAGGGAGTTCTCAGACACAGACTTTAAATGGCAGATCAAAGACACGGTCTCTTCAGCTTTTCTGGTTTGTTCCAGGTAGATACAAAGGACATAGTTCTTAACTGAGTAGCTCGTGTCCACACCCTCATGTTGGAATGCTCTTCTGTGACTGCCTTTCAGGAGGGAGGAAAGATAGGGTCTTATTTCTGAAGGCTCCTGTGTTCATGAACATTTAAAGACTAAATTTGCTATATGTCTGTTAATCTGACTTTTAGTGTAAGAATATCATCCACGATCCTTGTGATAGACCAAAATGGCATACAGCATTTAACCTTGGCAGAGACATGATGGCATGTCTCGTTCATCTCTGCAGAGACATGCTGGCGTGTACTGTTCATCTCGGCAAATGGCATGTACCATTCATCTCGGCAGAGACATGATGGTGTGTACCATTCATCTCGGCAGAGACATGATGATGTGTACTGTTCATCTCGGCAGAGACATGATGGTGTGTACTGTTCATCTTGGCAGAGACTTGATAGCATATACCATTCATCTCTGTGGAAACATGGCATGCACCATTCATCTCTATGGAAGCACCGTTCATCTCTGTGGAAACATGATGACATGCACTGTTTGTCTCTGCAGAGACAGATGTCAGCCTGGGAGAAAGTATTCTCAGGGTGAAATAGGCAAGGATTGTTTACTGACCATGGGAATGGACAAAGGCCAGACTGCAGATACAGAGACTGTTATGCTGATAGTGGGCAGACGTGACGAATAAAGAACTTGGGAACATAGTAGATACAAGGATACAAACAAATGAGAGCAGTAGACGCCTTGTTCACATGTTTACATGCCCTGTCCATGTAAATCGGAAATGGAGATCCTTGGGGAGTACGAGAATAAAGTAGGAGGAGCAACAGGTGCATTAAAGGGGTTTTGTTAGCGGGGGTCAGCATGTCTGTTTAGATTTTTGCACTTGGGCTGAGGAGGAAGTCTAGAAAGAAAATATCAAAATATGTATTTTTATGTGATAGTATTAGCTTTGATTCTTTGTTCCAGCCATTTTTCTATATTTTTAAAAATTCCTATAATAAATAGTCTTTTTTTATTATCTCCGAGTTCAAACCAGAAAATGACTTCCTCACTCTTGGGAGGGTTAGTGCCTTGGAACCAAATTTCTTTTCCCTTCTTCTGTCAGCTTCCCTTTCACCTTTACCATCTTCTTCCCTAAATACCACACACACACATGCACACACACGTACACACACTCGTGTGCACACACAAGCATGCATGCACACATACATGTACATGTATACACACACTTGCATACATGTGTGTATGCACACAAACATATACATATACATACACACAGACATATGCATATACACATGCACACACATACATACATGTGCACACAATACATATATACATGCACACACAAACACATACACACAGATGCTTTTATGGAATTATCAGGATTTGGCCTTGGTCGACAGAAAGCATCAGAAAGCAACCCCCTGTCTCCTTTGTACTGACATCCTAATTTGGAACTGGCTCTGGCTTCCCAGGAATGCTGATACCTGCCTCTGTCTGCCCTCCTGAAGCTCAGCCTGGATTCCAGGTCTTGGCCTCTTCTAGTTCATCTCAACCTGGTCTTTCCCCTTGTGTGTAAAGTTGAATTTCACACTCCCCCAATTCATACCCTTCCTGGATCATGATCATGCGACCTTGTTTTGTAATGAGGTAGCTGCAGATAGAATTAATTATAATGAAGCCCTACTACAGAAGGGTAAGCCCTCAATCCAACATTATTGGTATACTTCTAAGAAGATGGGTGAATCTTGGTTAGGTAGGGCACCGAGAACCTAAGCCCCAGAATGTTTGGTACTGCTGTGTCTTTGTGTATTTGCTGCTGCTGTTTTTCTCCGTTGCCTGCATGGTGTGAACAGACGTGGGGAGACCCCACTGCCCTCAGTGCAGTATGATCATCTCTTGGAAATGTTATGTTCTACTGAGCATTTTTGCCTGTGAATAGTTATGAAGGTGAATTTCCTCCCAAGCTGTGCTGTTTAACTGAAGCAGTGAATGTATATAATAATAGCATTAGTTTAAGTAGAATTTTTTGATTGACAGTTTTGAATATAGTAAGAAATTATGATAAAGGTTAGCTTAGTGGAAAAATTAACATAGGTAATGGTAGGATAAAATGTTGCACCTGTCTCTGATAAAGCAGAGGATTAAAAACATAAAACAAGGAAGTGTCACACAGCTAGAACACATGAGTTTCTTTGGAGGAGCCATACAAACTGTAACTTATACTAATGTTTAAGAAAAACAATTGAGTTCCAGTAGCCCAGCTGGCTTAAATTCTTTCTTAATGTTGGGAGATGTGTTCACAGGTTTCAGGTGAACCACAGCTGAAACGAAGCTTTGAAAATAAGGTTGACTGAGATGTTTTTGTCAAATAGCTTTGAGGTGAAAAACCCAAGAAGACAATCTAAAGTTTTCAAAAGGCACATAGCTGAGTGAGGGACTCGTTTAGGTCAGGGAACAAAAACAAAGCAGCCCAGTTATTATCAGCTGACATGCCTTTCTTTCTTGCTAGGATGGGATGGCGATTAATCCCTTGTGTCCATTTCTGCCCTCAGCTTCCTGATGTAAAACTGTTGATGAGCGGGTGTGCACCCCGAGGATTTAAAATAGAGCTGGCTGATTCTTTTCATATAGAAACGTTAGATTTGTGGTTCTTCTAAATTTCTTATAAAATTACCTTTTGAGATAAATAGTAAAATGATTGATCCTTTTTTTGTAACCACAAATTGCAGCCTGCCAGCAAAAGAACTGGCTGAGAAAAATACCTTGCTTGCTCACACTCTGTTCACCTATAACAAGTTGCTTGGACATGAATGCATGTGGGTTCTTGGGACAACTTGCTTTTCACTTGCAATACAGGAAATGTTTAATCATGTGAGGGATATGAAAAATATGCTGTTTTTTTAACTTGTATTCATTGTAATTATTCACTTGAAAAATAAAATGAAACCACATTGTAATTTTTATATTTCTTGAAAGATTTTGCTGGGGTGCATAAGCTGTAAGGACAAAAAGTAAAGTGAGTTAGAAGGAAAGCAAGGATGAGAGAAGGAAATCACCAGGCTAGATGCATAGGAAAACAGAATAATAAAAGAAGTCAGAAGGAGGTGAGGAAGGCCCACCTGTTTGCCCACCCAACCTCTGCCAGAGTCAGCAGGCAAGGAAGGCCCACCCACCCACCCGCTCACCTGCCCCAGTCTTCACCAGAGCCAGCACAGGCAGGCCCGACCTCTGGGAGCACCAAACTACCTTCAGTGTGACCGGAACTGTGGCCCTGACTCCACCACGAGGAATGACTATCTAGCCTTGGATCCACTGGCACCTGGAGGAGTCATCACGGGAGACACAGCCCCAACTGTACCAACTGGAGGAAAATAGGGTAGACAACAAGGGAAGAACACACTCAACAACACAAAGAGCAACACAGCACCTCTGAAAACTACTTACTCTGCAATAGCAAGACTTGAACACTTCAACACAGGTGAAGCAGAAGAAAATGACCTAAAAAATAACTTTAGGAAAATGTTTGAGGCCCTTTAAGAGAGAATGAAAAATTCCCTCAAAGAAGAGGGGGAAATGACAACCAAAAAGTTGGAAGAAATCAACAAATCCCTTAAAGAAAACCAAGCAAAAGCAATAAAACAGATGAAAGAAACAATTCAAGACTTGAAAACTGAAATAGAGACAATAAAGAAAACACAAACAGAAGGAATTCCATGAATGGAAAATATGGGTAAACGATCAGGAACCACAAATTCAAACATAAACAACAGAATACAAGATATGGAAGAGAGAATCTCAGGCATTGAAGAAACAATAGAGGAAGTAGATTCATCAGTCAAAGAAAATGTTAAATTTAACAAAAGCTTAACACAAAATATCCAGGAAATATAAAACACCATGAAAAGAGCAAACCTAAGAATAATAGGAATAGAAGAAGTCTAACTCAAAAGCACAGAAAATATATTCAACAAAATCATAGAAGAAAACTTTCCCAATCTAAAGAAGGATATGCCTATGAAGGTACAACACGCTTACAGAACACCAAATAGACTGACCCCCTAAAAATTCCCTGTGCCACATAATAATCAAAACACTAAAGATACAGAATAAAGAAAGAATATGAAGAGATGCAAAGAAAAAAGGCCAAGTAACATATAAAGGTAGACCTATCAGAATTACATCTGACTTCTCAATGGAAACAATGAAAGCCAGAAGGTCCTGGTCAGGTGTTATGCAGACATTAAGAGACCACGGATGCCAGCCCAGACTACTATACCCAGCAAAACTTTCAATTACCATATGTTGGGATCATTTGGAGTCCTGGCCTCCAGCTGCTCTTCCCTGCTAGAGATCTTTACTTTCCTTCTGATTTGAGTTATTGAAAGCTGTGCTTCATGAGCATGCATTGCCTTGAGAATCAGAGGATAAGGTTTTCACCTGTTGGCCCACCTGACTGTTGGGTATATAAGCCTCCATGGTGTTATTGAATAAAGGGCTTCTTACCAGTGACTAGAGGTCCCTGTCTCCTTGTCTGTCTGTTTGTGCTGTCTCTGTGTGTCTTTGTGTGTTACAACCTCCAGCCCCTTGCCCGAAGCTCGCAAACTGTATGGTAGCTCATAGAGCGCAGACAGGCGTTGTGCGCTGCAACCATAAATGAAGAAAACAAGATATCCCATGACAGAACCAGATTTAAACACCTATCCATAAATCCAGCCCTATACAAAGTACTAGAAGGAAAACTCCAACCCAAAGAAGTCAGCTACACCTACAAAAACACAGAAAATAGACGATCTCACAGCAGTAAATCCCAAAGAAGGTAAAAGCACACATAATAGCATCACCACCAACAAAAACTAAAATAACAGGAACTAGCAATCACTGGTCATTAATATCCCTTAATATAAATGGAGTCAAATCACCTATAAAAAGGCACAGGCTAACAGATTGAATATAAAAACAGAATCCATCCTTCTGCTGCATACAAGAAACACATCTCAACCTCAAAGACAAACATCACCTCACAGTAAAGGGTTGGGAAAATATTTTCCAATCAAATGGACCTAAGAAATAAGTATTCTAATTATCTAACAAAACAAACTTCAAACTAAAATCCATCAAAAGAGACAAAGAAGGACATTTCATATTTGTCTCAGGAAAAATCCATCAAGAGGTAATCTCAATTCTGAATATCTATGCCCCAAATATAGGGGCACCCTCAAATGTAAAAGAAACGTTACTAAAGCTTAAACCACACATTAAACCCCACACATTAATAGTAGGAGACCTCAATACCCCATTCTCACCACCAGACAGATCTACCAGATAGAAACTTAACTGAGAAATAAGGGAACTAACAGATGTTATGGCTCAAATGGACTTAACAAACATCTATAGAACATTCCATCCAAACATAAGAGAATATAGATACCTTCATCTCAGCACCTGATGGAACCTTCTCAAAAATTGACCAAATCCTCAGTAACAAAGCAAACCTCAACAGATACAAAAAAATTGGAATAACCCCATGTAGCTTATTGGATCACCATGGCTTAAAGTTAGTTAGAATTAAACAACAACACTATTTTCAGAAAGCCCACAAACACATGGAAATTGAAAAATGCTCACCTGAATCACCAATGGGTCAAGGAAGAAATAAAAGAAAAGTAAAGCCTTCCTAAAATTCAATGAAAATGACTGCACAACATATTCAAACTTATGGGAACAATGAAAGCAGTGTTAAGGGGAAAGTTCATATCACTAAATGTTTACATAAAAAAGTTGGAAAAATCCCACACTGGTGATTTAACAGAATACTTGAAAGTTCTAGAACAAAAAGAAGCAAACTCACCCAGGAAGACTAGATGGTAGGAAATAATCAAATTGAGAGCTAAAATCAACAAAATAAAAACAAAGCAAATAATAAAAAGAATCATTGAAAAAGAGTTGTTTTTTTGAGAAAATCAACAAAATAGACAAACTTTTATTCAGACTAACCAAAAGGCAGAGAGAGAATATCCAAATTAACAAAATCAGAAATAAAAAGGGGGTCATAACAATAGACATGGAGGAAATCCAGATAATCATCTGGTCATCCTTCAAAAACCTGTACTCCACACAATTGGAAAACTTAAAGGAAATGAACAATTTTTCAGATAAATACGACTTACCAAAATTAAATCAAGACCAGATAGACATTTAACCACCAAGGAAATAGTCACCAAAAGTCTCCCAACCAAAAAAAAAAAAAAAAAAAAAAAAGCCTAGGACCAGATGGTTTTAGTGAAGAATTCTTCTAGATTTTCAAGAACTAAAATTGCTCTTCAAATTGTTCCACACAATAGAAACAGAAGGAATATTGCCAAATTTTTTTTATGAAGCTGCAGTTTCCCTGATACCCAAACCACACAAAGACACTACTAAGAAAGAGAACTACAGACCAATCTCACTCATGAACATTAATGCAAAAATAATCAATATAATATTGGCAAACTGAATCCAAGAACACATCAGAAAAATCATTCACCATGACCAAGTAGGCTTCATCCCAGAGTGCAGAAATGGTTCAACATACGAAAATCTGTCAATATAATCCACCATATAAACAAACCGAAAGAAAAAAAAACACATGATCATCTCATTAGATGCTGGAAAAACCTTTGACAAAATTCAGCATCCCTTTATGATAAAAGTCATAGAGCAGGGATACGAGGAACACATCTAAACATAATAAAGTCAATATACAGCAATTCAACAGCCAACATCAAACTAATTGGAGAGAAAGGTGATCTCACTGAAATCAGGAACAAGACAAGATTGTCCACTCTCTATCTATTCAATATAGTATGTGACATTCTAGCTAGAGCAATAACACAACAAAAGGAGATCAAAGAGATATAAATAGGAAAAGAAGAAGTCAAACTCTCACTATTTGCTGACAATATGATAGTATACATAAGTGACCCCAAAAATTCTACTAGGGAGCTCCTACAACTCGTAAACGCCTTCAGTAATGTATCAGGATACAAGATTAACTAAAAAAAAAATCAGTAGCCCTCCTTTATACAGATGATAAATGGGCTAAGAAAGAAATCAAAGAAACATCACCCTTCACAATAGCCGCAAATAACATAAAATATCTTTGGGTAACTATAACCATACAAGTGGAAGACCTGTATGACAAGAACTTTAAACCTCTGAAGAAAGAAATTGAAGAAGACACCAGAAAATGGAAAGATCTCCCATGCTCTTGGGTAGGCAGAATTAACATAGTTAAAATGGCAATATTACCAAAAGCAATCTACAGATTCAATGCAATACCTATCAAAATCCCAGCAAAGTTCTTCGGAGACCTTGAAAGAACAATACTCAACTTCATACGGAAACAAAAAACCCAGGATAGCCTAAACAATTCTGTACGATAAAGGAACTTCTGGAGGCATCATAATCCCTGACTTCAAACTCTACTATAGAGTTACAGTAATGAAAACAGCCTGGTATTGGCATAGAAACAGACAGGAGACCCAATGGAGTTGAATTGAAGACCTGGATATCAATCCATACACCTACAAACACCTGATTTTTGACAAAGAAACAAAAAAAATATAAAATGGAAAAAAAAAGCATATTCAACAAATGGTGCTGGCATAAATGGATATCAACATGTAGAAGAACAAAAATAGATTCATAACTATTGCCATGCACAAAACTCAAGTCCAAATGGATCAAAGACCTCAACATAAAACCACCACACTGAACCTCATAGAAGAGAAAGTGGGAATACATTTGAATGCATTGGCACAGGAGACCACTTCCTAAATATAACCCCAGGAGCACAGACACTGAGAGAAACAATTAATAAATGGTACCTCCTGAAACTGAAAAGCTTCTGTAAAGCAAAGGACATGGTCAACAAGACAAAACGGCAGCCTACAGAATAGGAAAAGATCTTCACCAACCCCACATCAGACAGAGGTCTGATCTCCAAAATATACAAAGAACTCAAGAAATTGGTCATCAAAAGAACAAATAATCCAATAAAAAATGGGGTACAGACCTAAACAGAGAACTCTCAACAGAGGAATCTAAAATGACTGAAAGACACTCAAGGAAATGCTCAACATCCTTAGCCATCAGAGAAATGCAAATCAAAACAACTCTGAGATTCCATCTTATACCTGTAAGAATGGCCAAGATCAAAAACATTGATGACAACTTATGCTGGAGAGGTTGTGAGGTAAAGGGAACACTCCTGCATTGCTGGTGGGAGTGCAAGCTGGCACAGCCACTTTGGAAATCAGTATGGCAATTTCTTGGAAAATTAGGAAACAACCTTCCTCAAGGCCCAGCAATACTGCTGTTGGGTATGTACCTAAAGGATGCTCAATCATAACACAAGGACATATGCTCAGCTGTGTTCATGGCAGCATTATTCATAATAGCCAGAACCTGGAAACAACCTAGATGCCCCTCAACCCAATAATGGATAAAGAAAATGTGGTACATTTACACAATGGAGTACTATACAGCGGTAAAAAGTAATGACTTCTTGAATTTTGCAGGCAAATGAATGGATCTAGGAAAAACCATATTGAGTGAGGTAACCCATACCCAGAAAGACAAATATAATATATACTCACTCATAAGTGGCTTTTAGACATAAAGAAAAACCAGCCTACAGTCTATAACCCCAGAGAATCTAGACAACAAAGAGGACCCTAAGAGAGACATACATGGATCTACATAGGAATGGGAAAAAGACAAGATCTCCTGAGTAAATTGGGAGCATGGGGGTCATGGGACATGGTAGAGGGTGAGAGGGAAAAAGGGAGGCGAGTGGAGAAAAATGTATAGTTCAATAAAAACAATAAAAATAGAATTCAGAAGGGAAGGAAATCAAGAGTGTGTGTTTCCTTTCCCTTACTCCCTCAGATAAAACGTCTTTGTATGCTGACTCTGTGGATCCCCCTCCGGCCCTGTGCTCCTGCTAGAGGCTGGTCCTCATGGCTGCAGAAGTCTAAGCTGCAGGTTAATACAAATCAGAGATAAGGTTCCAACCTTTCTTCAGCGAAGCACTTCCTTGCTACAGGAAACCAACCAAGTGTCCCCAGAGTTGGAAAGATGCAGTGGGAAGATTAACATGCTGTGAACTCCTCCCTGTTCTGCTGCCATCACTTCTGAGTCCACTTTCTCATAGGCCTGTGCTTCAGAGCTTTGTTCCAGTGTGGCTGACTGCAGAAGAGAGCTCCTGGCCCTCCAGGCCAGCCTGCTCCCTGTCCTAGGGGGGTTTCTGTCTTGGAGGAGAAGCCGAGGAGCTGACTCCACCTTGCCTCCTTCCCTGTGCCTCTCCCAGCAGTGAGATCCCAGAAACTGAATCATGGCCTTGGGAAACTCAATACAAGAAAGATGTCCAAGAGAAAGCCATGTCCTCCGTGGTGTGGCTCCTCCATCTGTGATGACTCACCTGCCTACCGAGGTGTGCTGGTCATGCTCCACTCATGTGCCACTCTCCCCCTCCCAGGGAGCCGTGTGTCCAACAACCGCAGTCTCCTGACCCCTTCCAGCCTGTTCTCCCATACCCATTTTCTACAACAAGAAGATTGGATCCTTCCTAACTACAGATATGAGTCAATCACTCAGCCACTGAAGTGTCTGTCCAGTGGTTCACTGTCCACCTGACAGCCAGACCCAGCTCTGACCACGGCCCAGTGGTTCTCATCAGCATCCCTGCCACCTGCTTCCTCTCCCTTAATTCTTACAGTAGATTCATTCCAAGATGTTCATGTTCTTGGAATGAGCCTCTTTATTCGTCTCTGCAGCGGGCTAGCTCATGTGCCTTTTCAGGGCTGGGAACCCTTTCTTCTAGTCTCCCTTTACTCTTTTTCATGCCCTTGAATTTAGTTAAGCATTACTTTCTGGAGAAATCGGTAAGCATGCTCCGTCTCCCAACCCAGAGTCAACTGCCTCACCAAGTTAACTAACAGAATCTCACCTTATGGTTTGGAATGTTGTGCTTCTTTCTGCGACTCTCAGAAGAATGCCCATCTTTCCACAGACAACACCATTACTTCATCTCTGCCCCCAGCCTACAGCCTTTGCATCAGACTCAGGGTTTTCAAAGAATAGCTACAGGTCATCTGTGAGTCTCTAGAGCCTGCCAACTGCTAACAAAACACTAATAACCAGCAACTCATAGAACCCGTGCCTCCATCCTGACAGTCTGTGCAGATAAGACAACCAGTTTGCACGGCACTGTGACCTTTACTTCTCAGAGAAAACTCCTTGCGTATCCATTTGATTTAATTTGTGCTACTTCTCACGGGCTAATTTCCTTGCAGAACCATCACCATTTTCTTTAGATCTCTGATATTTCAGACTGACAGTTGCACTTCTGAGGAAAATGATTTGTGTGTGTGTGGACAGACAGACAGAGTCACAGAGAGATGATGAATAATTTCCATAGAGATATTTTTAAAAAAATAATCTGTGTGTGTTTGATGTGCCTGCCCACTTCAGCCCCCCCTACTCTTCGCTGTCTTTTTCCAGCCCACATAATTTCTTTCCACAGTAATATTTTAGCAGCTCTCTTATCCAATTTCAGTGGTCTGAACTTTTCCAATTGAAAGTACTACCTTGGCTCATTTCTAATCATGGTGCTCACGTATATTGCCTAGTTTTTTTTCTTGTTCTGCAAAGATCTGCTAAGGGAGTGGGAAGCTTAGATAAAATTGAGGAGACCCTCTAAAAAGATGAGGTGCTGAGATGTGAGCTGTGTTCACTGGAAAGGAATCTGTGGTGCTGAGGCAGTAGGAAACCAGAGGGAACTTGGGTCAGCAGACCCGCTGTGCCAGGCTCTCTCCTGACAGCCTTCTCTTCTTACATTACTGATCTCATTGAACCCTCGTCCACACTGAGAGCTCATTAGGGTTAAACATCCCCAGCTTCTTCATTTGTCATTGAGCAAAGAATGGGTGTGAGGATTCTCTGGGCAGTAAGTGGGATGAGGTGCCTGAGGTTCTTGCAGATTGGTGACCATGAGGTGGACATCTCAAGAGTAAGAGGGACTGCTTAGGCGGGGAAGTCAGCATCCACCAGACCAGTTACAAGGGTCCAGTCCTTCCCACCCTCCACTTTCAGACAAGAAAATGAACTTTCAGATGGTGCTGGAAATCCCGTGATTAATGGGAGATAGAACGTGGGTCAGTCTGATCTCAGGACCCAGTTCTTGGCTCTTACTCTGCACCGAAGAAGTAAAGCATGGCCATCTGAGTGCTTGCGGGAGCCTGCGCCCTTCCCACACTTTCCGGAGTGCAGTGGCCTCCTTTGTCCTGCTCGGATAGCTGCCACCAACCCGCACATTCTCTGCCACACTGATGCTCCTGACAGCACAAACCTACAAGAGCAGCAGCATCTAACTTTATGTGCCATTTGTGACCCCGTGAGTGGACAGGCATACTGAGCGGCCCATTTCCTGTGACGCCAATCATTAGCGCACACTCTGTGGCACTGCTCCTCCAGACACTCAGATGGTAAAATGGTCGAAGAGCCTGGTCGAAGGCAGTCAGTCATCTTTTTCCTATTTCCTACACGAAGCCATTGCCCAGATCTTGCTCTCAAGTCCAGGGGCCTATGAGCACTGCCCCAGAGAAGACTAAGCGCATTCAGACTGCACCTTCCCCGCATGTGCTGGGACCACACTTGCACCATGTGGAACCACATCTGCCCGCCATAGGTGAGGGGCAGGCTCAGCGCACGGATGGACAGACGCCTGAGAGCTCTCTTTCCTCTGCTCAGCTTGTGTGTCCTTAAATGTTCTCACACAGGGCTGGTGTGGCACCTCTGTCCCCAGGGGCACCGGGGATGACAGAAAAGAGACTTCTTTGAGGAGTTTGCTGCCAGAATCTCCTCCGCACTTACCCCACCCACAAAAAACCCCTTCCTTTTAACACCTGCAGCCTTCACAGCTTAAAAAAGTATTTTCCCAGTGGAAAACGAAACCATTTTCAAGCTGTTCCCTGCATATTAAGCAGACATCTGTTTATACTACCAGCCAGCTTCAAGGAAATATGTTTTCCTAGGGTGTTGGTTTATACAATTTAAAAACCCAAAGCATGTGAGAGACTGATTCCAACTCTGGAGGCTTGCTCAGCTTTTCTCACTGCCTCTCGCCCAGGCTGGCCCTTTACTCTGCTTCCTGGCTCCTAGGCTCCAGTTGGCCACGGTTCAAATGTCCTCTGGGCTCTCAGCATCAGGAGACAGATCCGTGCTCTCTCCTCTTCCTTATCCCTCTGAGAAGTTTCCCAGAACATTGCAGACTATCATTTTTACCTTGTACAGGGGGCTTGCCTGACTCCCAGCAGGTGGTAAATCGGTCTGATTTATCATTATTTGCATTTTTAATTTGAGGTATTTTAGGCCCAGAGGTTTTTAAGTGGATCGTTAAATGACAGCACAAACATCGATACATAATTCATCATCTGTTTTTCATAATACATGTGGTTAAGAATCCATTGATACACAGAAAGGTTATTAGCACTCTCTCAAGACGGGCTACAGTTTGATCTTCCTGCCCTCACGATTCTTCCCTGCTGAACTCTAGGCAGAAGCACAGGGTGCCTCCGAGCTGGCACTGTCCCAACAGGAAAGCCTCCTCGGTGGCACCTTTGCCCATCTTCAAGACTGCCAATCACTGAGTGACAAACACCTTGATAGGCTTCTTCCTTCCCTGACTTAGGAACACAGACGCTCCTGCTCCTAAATGGTAGCAGAATGGGCAGGAGCAAGAGGATCCTGGCATCAAACACTGCCTCCCTTCCTTCGGAAGCTCTGACGCCACTCGATAGTAGTCCTTCCTCACTGCTCCCACTCAATCAGGCAACACTGTCTCCAAGACAATGTTTTAAGGAAAGCCTGGAACACACACACACACACACACACACACACACACACACACACACACACACGCACACCCCTCACCCCCCACAGTATAGCATATAGTCAATCCCTGGTTATTTAGTGTATGGGCTTTGTTCCTCTACTGTGTTAGCTGGTTAGTTTTTATCAACTGGACACTGATTAATGATAGCTGTGGGAGGGTCCAGCCCACTGTAGTGGCATCATTCATCCTGGACTGCACCAGAAAGGTATCTGAGAGAGCCAGGGAGAGCAAACCAGGAGCCAGATTCTCCTATGGTCTTTGCTTTGTGACTGAGCTGGCTCCTGCCTGGAGTCCCTGCCTTTTTTGTCATAGCATTTATTACAGCAACAGGAAGTAAACTAGAATCCCCACCAAGCTGGGAACCTTTGTTAGAACAATCCAGATTTACAATGTGCATCAAGTGCCTCCATTAAATAGACACACATGGCAGAGAAGGTTAAAGCATATCCCAAGTAATCCTATGTCTCAATAGCCAGAATGATGTCCCTTTGGGGAGTTTTCCTTCTCTTCATCAAATATTTCCAGAAGGCCTGATAATTCACTAGGTCCCATCCAAGATACTAGGAATGCTCCAGTGACACCTTTCTAGAGCCAAGACAGTTAGACTGAAGACAGTCCTTGAGTGGCTGTAGAGTCTCCTCACCAAAATAATGGCTTGCTGCATCTGACTTCAACTACAATTTGCCTGACACCTTGACATCTGTTACACTCCTTATTAATGACTTTGCTTGATTCTGTTAATAAATCACGACGACTCCAAAAACAACAGCCAAGGTGACCGATTCAGGCTTATTATGTATAATGTTTCCTACCCAGGGGAGGTCACTCTAGAATGTTTTAAAGGACATGAAGGGTGACATATGACATATTCCCAGTGATCCTGATAGCTCTATGTAATTGGCGACATCTGGTCATGTTCATAATGTGGCCACCTAAACAGCAACACGCAGTCCCTTGAGTGCTTTACAGAACACGCCCACATGTTCTTTATTCTCTCGTTGCAATCTGACTTCCTGCGAAGCTGCTCTCTGAGATTTATAGTCCTGGGAATAGACATGCAGAGACGGGTGAGTGAGTGTAAGTTCTAAACATCAGTCAGGTTAATTTATGACGGGCCATTTATCCACAATCTGAAATGCGTTACTTCACGTGCGCTAACTAGGAAGGCGTTGGTAGCCAGTGAACGTCCTTCAGCTAGCTCTTTACTCGGGGTGAACCACTGCATTCTAGAAAATGCTTCTCACTGTGTTCATAGCCTTCGTAATGGTCCACATTTTCATTATTTACTTTTGAAATCAAATATCATATTTGCTTTGAAAAGATGCTTTCACAGACCTTCCTGATTTAGACATTATGTATGTTGGAGCATGACAGACTTCTGATTTCACTAATAGAAACAAATGCCTCAGCTGTGTTTCCAAATGTTAGTCTAGCGGGCACACTCTCAGGTGTGAGGTAAGTAGAGAGCCGTGCGATTACCCAGATAAACTGATCCAATAACATTCTTTGCCCGCTTTCCCACCATTGGCCAGGATTAATATCTGAGTTAATTGGCTTAGGTGGTCCTGCTACACAGACTCTGTAGGGTCCACTTGAGCACTGGGCAGCAAGCAAAGCTTGCCCAACATTTGCTGGGCTGTCCTTGGCCTCGGGAGACCGAGGTTACTGGACAGACAGGGAGAGAGGCAACAGCTGTTTCTTGGGAGCTTCTTTGGATTGCTGTGCACTCTGTCCAAATGAGGCCAAGAGCAGTACAGTGATCTTGGGAGGAGCTCCGGTTCAGTGGACAGGGCCGGGTTGGAGCAGATGGAATAAAATAAGCACAATTACTGCACTCCTTTTTCATAGCCCATGGCCTTGCCCCTTCCCATTAGAAGAGCTCAGCTAGCCCTGGCTTGTGGGACAAGCTTCTCCCAACAGACAGGCATCTTTGGTCTCTTATTGCATAACCAAATTGCCTCTGTCTCTTGTTCTGGTTTGCACCCTCTAATTCGTCTTTCTTTCTTGTCAATCAAATTTCCGAATCTCTGTCACCGTTTTAGTCCCCTCCTCACAAGATTTGGTGGATATTTATTTCCTGCAGGATAACATTCAAAGTGTTCAGACTTGATGAGCGGGGCCTGTGTGCTCTGCACCCCCACATTCATGCCCACACTGTACCTCTTTGGGATAATACTACCCCCTTCACCCAGAGAGCTGTGTTGCAGTCACAGGGAACAACTTCTCCGTCCCGTCCCTTCTTTGGGATGTTGTGGATCTCACCTTTACCTGTCTCTACTGGGCCCAATTCTCTTGTCCTCCTCTGAGTCCTGCCTGAGCAGCTTCGCCAGAGGCTCCCTCAGCCTTGGCCCCTTAGTTGTACCCCACACAGGGACACTTCTTACGTTGACATCTGGTTTGGACAACGAACTATTCCACTTGAGGGTGACATCTTTTCTAGGCTGGATTGCCAGTTCTGTGCGTGATGCCTCCTTGTATGTCCACGGCACCCAGCACAGCCCTCTCTTAGCAAGGGACAAGGTGAGATGGACCGAGTCTAGCTATGGTTGCTGCTCTCCTGGCCACACCCCCTACATCATGTCCACGAGGCAGATGAAACTGTGAAGCCGAGAGCATGAACGGAGCTCAGGTACTTGTTAGCTGCAGTGCTTGAGTCGGCTTCGGGGTCTGGCTGCTTCCTACACTGTGTGTTTTCAGCCTTTGCTCTCATGCAAAATAGGGGTGTTGTACCCTTGACACGTGGTGGTTGAGGTTAACTAAGATGTCACAGGTAAGCCAGGTGAGTAATTGCCATGTAGCAGCAAGAACCTAATAAGTGTTGGCTCTTCTTAGTAAACATCTGTCAAAAGACACTCTTACACCTGGGTCGGACCCTTCTCTTTTAGAGCAAATGTCAGATGGCAGCAAAACTGAAACTTCAGTCATAGCCTTTGGGGTGGGTCTTCAACTTTGGAGCTGACCTAGTGGGCAGAGATATTGGCCAGATGGCTGAATTCTGGGACAACCCTGGACCTCATTCACTGAAGTGACAAATTCAACCCTTCTTTAAGAAGAATTTGATCTTTTCTCTCAGGCCTCTGCCACAGCCAGTTGAGAGAACAGCAGCATTATGCTATGGCACCCCATATTTGTAAACATAGTCCTGGGGAGGCTGAGGCAGTAGAACAAGGAGGCTAGCTTGGTATATGTAGCAAGACCCTATCTCAAAATTCTTTGAAAACCTGAAATTCTTTTTATGGTCATTCTGAAGCCGACTGTACAACGCATAGTACAGGACGATCCTAGAAATGTGCATGTGAGGGTAAAACCACCCAGTGACACAGGAGCACTAAATCTAAGTCCCAGCCCTGTTAGTAACTCCAGATCCTTGTGTGTTTGGACCTTCTGGGCTTCTGTGGCCAAAGTTGACTCACTTATATTCTCTCTGTCTCTCTCTCTCTGTCGTCCCGTGTCGTGTGTCCGTCCCCCCCCCCCACCTCTCTACTAGCCTTATGTAGTTCAAAACATCCCATGCTGGGCTGCTTTTCCCCAGGCCTACACCTGCCACACACGACTAGATCCACCTACCCCTATTATGAACCCTAAAGACAAGAACCCAAGGTCTTTCACCCCACTTTAGATGCGCACACAACCCATTTTGTTTTGGGGTACACGTGGCCCCCAGGCCACCTGTCTGCAGGATGGATGGCGAGTGAGTGGAGGGTTACCTTGAATTCAGTTTCAATATTGGCCAGTCTGGCTAACTCGTTGCTCAGCTCCAGCGCAGTGAGGACAGGGTCTTCACTAGACAGGGACAGGTAGGCAGCGCTGGCCAGTCCTTTGTAGGCATTCATGCGCGAGCGTGAGTGGCTGAAGGAGTCCTTGCGCTGCTTCTCCGTACACTCATTGCACTTGCAGAAGTAGTCATGGGGCCGCTCGATGCGCGCCCCCTTGAGCAGCAGGATGTGCACAATCTCATACTCCTGGCAGTGCGCCGCCAGGATGATGGGCGTGATATCGTGGGAGAAGCGCGTCCCATCCTCGTCATAAGCATAGAAGTCGTCGTCCCGCAGCTCCTGCTCCAGCGGGCTGAGTGTCAGGCGCTGACCCTGCGCGAAGGCTGGATGGTTGAGGATGGCCTCCACAATGCGCACGTAGCCCTTGCTGATGGCCAGCAGCAGTGCATCGCCCACGCGTGCCAAGTTCTCCTTCTTCAGCAGCAGTTCCGTGACCTCCAGGTGCTCGTTACCCACAGCTAGCTGCAGTGCATTCTGCCCCATATAGTCCACACAGTTGAAATTGAGTGTCTTGGACTCCTCCAGCATTTTCCTGACCACTGGTATGTTGCCATATTCTGCCGAGTCCAGGAAGCGTTCCTCCTCGGGCGTCAAGCTGGTGCCCTTCTCGTTGAACATGTAGGCGGGACCCCGGATGGCTTGGCGGCGCCCCTTGTCTCTCAAGGTGGTGTGCCTGCGCTGCATGTTTTTGAAGGTGCTGCTCCCCAACCTGAAGGACAAGGGCAAAGAGGCTTGGTTACTTCTCTGGGGGCCTGGGGACTATCCAGAAGGATAAACAAAAACTGAGTTAAGAGTATTGCATTGGAATTCTGCTAGATACTGTCTTTTTTTTTTAAACAAAGATTTATTTCTTTATTATGTGTAGTGTTCTGCCTCCTGCATGAATGCCTGCAGGCCACAAGAGGGCACCAGATCTCATTACGAATGGTTGTGAGCCACCATGTGGGTGCTGGGAATTGAACTCAGGACCACTGGGAGAGCAGCTAGTGCCCTTAACCACTGAGCCATTGCTCCAGCTCTAGACACTGTCTTTACTGCTGACATCAAGACTAGCTGAACCACCTGAAGTACTGCTCTTGTTTTGTTCTTGATTTGTTTTTCTTTTTTCAACTGGAAGAATACTGACTGTTCCTCCTTGACGTTAGAGGGGTGGAGCAAGGTGGAAAAGCAGACTGAGAAGCCCTGTGACAGGAAGTGCACTGTGTGTGGAGCAGGGCTGTGGGGAATTAGGCAAGGCAAACTTTATTCCCGTCTATGTAAAGCAGAGCCGGTCCCCCCCACCCACACTTCTCTGCATTCTTATTTTCTTACTATACAACGTGGACAGTGTTTTGTGTGCCGCAATGTGGGTGCAAGGTACACGTAGAGCCTAGAGCATTCTTGCTCTTGGTTTCGTCTGCCCCTTCCTGTCTTTTGTTATGCCCAGGTTCAATGGGTGGGACGGTGGACCTGGCCTCATGTTTAATGCTGCCTTCAGTTCCCATGTCTCACCCTCTGCTGAGTTCTGACACTAACCTTCAGCTGCACTACGCTGTTCCTACGTTTGGTTCCATTCTCTATGTGGGCCATGTCTCTATGTGGTTCCATCTCTATATGGGCCATGTCTCTATGTGGTTCCATCTCTATGTGGGCCATGTCCACTGATCTTCAGGCAAATCAGGCCCCTACTCAAGGGCAAGATGTATCTGGGAGCAGGACTGGAGATCTTGCCTCTTCTGAAGGCAAGGGATCAGCCTCTTTGGGAAGTCGCCACATCTCCTTCAGACTACATTCAGTTCAAGCTGACTTCACTCTTCTCAGCAGAGGACACGGCTCAGCTTCCATGCTGTGGTGGCTTCTAGGCTTGTTGCTCTTCCCTTGCGGCACTGAGTAGAAGCTAATACTGATCTACGAATGGCAGCAGTTAGCATGTACTGAGAAGTTTTCATGTCGTAGGTGCGGTGCTAAGAGCTTTACGTATGTCAGGTTGTGGAGTTCCTCCATTAAACCAGCAGAAAAGGTATTTTTATCCTCAGATGTGCTGATGGAAGAGGACTTGAAATTCTCACAGTGCTGTCTTGAAGCTTCTTGGCTTTGCCAAATCACCTAAGAGTTTGCCAAGGGTTTTTGATTTTTTCTTTACTTTTATCTATTTGTGTGTGTGTGTGTGTGTGTGTGTGTGTGTGTGTGAGAGAGAGAGAGAGAGAGAGAGAGAGAGAGAGAGAGAGAGAGAGAGAGAGAGCGCACTTTGGAGGTCAGAGGGTACTTGTAGGAGTTGGCTTTCTCCTCCTACCATGGGAGTCCCAGGCATCAAACTCTCAAGTTGTGAGACTTGATGATAAAGGCCTTATCTGCTGAGCCACCTCACTGGGCCTTGACAAAAACGTAAGATGACAAACTAGAAAAACACAGCCATAATGTAATCTGAGTTCAAACCAGGCCTTTCCAGCTAGCCTCAGGATCTTGAATGGGTACCCAGTTTCGAGGCTCCAGATTATGTAAAATAGAGGTGGTAGATCACATATACCCCCAGGCCAGCACTGACTCCCCAGTTATACCTGCCTGAATTCTCCTTTTCATGTCTGTTCTCACTCATGCTATCTAAATGATTCAGGATGGCATAGCCTTAACCTGGAGAGTATCTGTTTCAGAAGCGAGTACCCAATTGTTTGCCATGGTACCAGAGAACCATTTCTCTGTTCCCGACTGTGTCTGTGGCATGCAGAATGCTTGGTTCTTCACTCAAACCGTCGGAAGAAATAAGCTTTTAAATCAAACTTGGTATTTTGTGACTGTACAGACTTTGGAATTTTGAGCTCTGTTATTTTCTTACTCATTTAACCTGTGACCTGATCCAACTCCTTGGTGGGGGGGGTGACCTCTGCTGTAGAGCACTGGAGGGTCAGAGCTCGGTATTCTAAATCCTGTGTGGAGCTGGATCACACTCCCCTTGGGAAAGTCATAGTACGGCAAGGTGGGGCAGCTCCTTCATCTGCAAAAACTGAAGGAAGCAGTCATGGGAAACCCCTTCCAAGACAGCTCCAGGCAACAAACCCTGATGGTGAGCCCTGCTGATTTAGGAAGGGAATCCAAACTGCCCTGTTCTTAGGTGTACTTTGGTAAAAGACTGCAGGGGAAAGAGTGTTAGGGTTCAAATTTACATGTTTCTCCTGAGCCCTGTCTTGCCAAAATGCCATCATTTCATGGAGGCGGCTGCTCCCTCATGTAATGGTAGATCCCAGGAGGGGATCCCCTAGCAAACATTCCACAGGAGAGGGAGGCAGATCCCAGGAGGGGATCCCCTAGCAAACATTCCACAGGAGAGGGAGGCAGATCCCAGGAGGGGATCCCCTAGCAAACATTCCACAGGAGAGGGAGGCAGATCCCAGGAGGGGATCCCCTAGCAATCATTCCACAGGAGAGGGAGACAGATCCTAGGTGGGGATCCCCAGCAATTGTTCCACGGAAGAGGGAGGCACAGATAGTGTGAAGGTTTACTGCTATAAGCACTTAGGGGGAGAGAACTGTCACCTCGTTTGTCTTCTAGACCCTCACCCAGGGTTTGGATGGGCTTATTTTCAAGGCCCGTCTTCTGGGCATAGAAACACCCAGAAACTGTGGAAACTGAAACCTCAGAAGAGTCATCTTCCTCATAGAATTACTCAGCCTGTTCTAAGATGCATTTCTGTCCTGCTCGGGAGCATCTGTCTGGGCTTAGTCATCACAGCTTCACCCTGGGAAGAGCATGTGAGCTGTGTGTTAGGGGCGGAGTAGCCGCTGTCTCCAAGGGAGAAAGCATGACGGCTTGATTCGCTTTCCCTGTCCCATCAGAGGTGTGTCCAAAAGAGACAGGAGTCCAGACAACAAGGTCAAGGGTACCAAGCTATTACATAGCAAGAAGCCTTGGGGAGTAAATTCAAAGGAAATAGAATAATCACTGAACCAAGTCAGAGCAGAGAACACTTTGCAGGAACACAGAAATACCCAATCTAAATTCAAACTCTATGAATGTTGTAGACATCGAAGCCTACAAACTTAAAGAACACTCACATATTGTTTATTAATTTTTCTCATTACTAAAGCAAAACAAAAGAAAAAAGTCAGAATATTAATGTGCTCATCTCTTAAGTGAACAAACTGAAATAGGTGAAATGAAAAGTCTCCATCTTGGGGCAATGAGGATTGGTGTCCTATGATGTGCCTGAATGATTACACTGTGTGTGTGTGTGTCAGGGGCAGGGAAGCATGCACAGGTGCACATGTGTGTGAGTACGTGGCTGGGATTTGTCAGAGGGAAGCTTGCATTTTCCTGAATGACCTTGAAAGCTGATTTAAGGTGATAAACAACTCTGTCCTTCACAGCCTTTGAAGTCTCAGCTTTGAGATGCATTTGGATGTTTAAAAATGATCAGTTCTCTTCCTTTTCTAGTTGAACTTGGAATTAAAAATGAGATCTTATAAGGCTTCTGGTCATGTATGGCTAACAACATGTAACATGGGATATGCCACTCATTTTGATAGCTTCTGACAGGAGGTCCTCACAGTAGACCTGGAAAGGACTCAAATACCAGTGAGCCCCTAAACCTCACTGTGGTATTCTGAGCACCCCCAGTCCTAGCATCCTGTTAATGATGGCCTTTTCAGACATTTGTACCCTTATGGATATATTTAACTACCGTGTCTTTGCCATTTACTCTTGATACGACAGCATTCATACTGTCCCATTCATTTGGGACATGTTTATCACATGGGTCAGGCAGAATCCACAAAAGACATCCTATTACAGAATCACTCAGCCCACAGTAGCTGGTGCTCAGGGTCAAGCTTGAGAACTCATGTGTCACCCTGCTGGACCCCCATCCCAGTTGCAGGGCCAATGAGGGAGGGATTGTCCCTCGGTGAAAACGGCATTTGGTTGTCCTTAATACTCTCCTTAAAAGTGAACTTTGAACCCAGATGCCTTTTAACTATGCATGCTATTGAGATGAGCGCTCAAACTCCCCGAGCATCTCCGTTAAGATGCTGTAGCCTTCATTTTCCAGAGTGTGCACACTGACACTGGTGTCACCGAGAAGAACTCCAGTGGAGACAAACCATCTGAGAGGAGGGGCGCTCAGTAAACTCCCTCTTAGTTCCCTTGGATGTTATTTTTATTGAGCTGCTCTCACCAACACATCAGTCAGTCTGAAGGAAGCCAGATGGGAGTAAGCCACGAAGGTAGCAATCTTGCCCCGAGTCTAACTGCACACGTGTATAGACTTGGAGTTAGGGTTGTGCTTAATTACTAATGAGGAAATGGCCACTTCAGAAGGCCTTTTGAGAGATGTGTTGTCTTTTCTTTTTCTTTCTAACATTGCTACATGCATCAAAGGCCTCTGTGCAGACCATCCAAGCCTGAAATCGATTCGGTCAGTAACATTCTCCAGCTGGATGCAGAACCTAACAAAGGCCAGAACTGGGATGAGGTGCCGGTGGAAGCCCAGCCTGGTTCTGAGCTTCCTCTTCTAATGAACAAGTTCTGAGTTCTAGTCCACAGTGAGGAGAGAGTCAATACTCTCAGGGCTTTTTTTCAGTATTCACTGAAGATTAAGTGACATTTGTATCAAGTGTCCTAGACAGTTTAGAGACAGTGATGATCAAAACCTTACATGCAGGCACACTTAGTTTCTGTTGGCTCAGATTGTATTCTATGCTGATACAATCAGCTATTGTTTCAAATGACTGTGAACGATTGAGATGGTAAACACACTATCATATGATAAGCTTAGCTATCTTCCTAAATGACTATTCAATCCTAACAACTAATATATATATATATATATATATATATATATATATATATATATATATTTTTTTTTTTTATCAACATTAACCACACTAGCCTTTGGGCTGAGCACTTTACAAGCACCAACATTTTAACTTCTAAGACAGTATGACATTATGTAGGTGCTATTTCCATCTCCACTTAGCAGACAAGGAAATAAGGCTTCAGTGCATTAGCCGTGTTTCCCCAGAAATTCCAGGTGTGGACAGGCACCCTCTGTCAGGTGGGTGCTCGGTTGGCCTCTTAGCTCCTGCATTCATCTGGGATGCTGTCATCACACATCTGCCCCACACATTTTCTATGTTTATTTAGCCTGCAAACATCAAGGCGCAGGAACCTGGTTGGCAAGGAGGTTGCTTGCTTACAGTGCATATGAACCTGGTATTCAGTGTCCCTGCGTTTAAGACGTGGTACATAGTCAAGTAGGTCAGTTCCCAAATGCTTGATCTGGATTGGTCTTTAATTTGTTTTTTAGTGATAAAGCTCTGGTATTGACCAGTGTTGACTTTCTTACGAATACAGGAGCCAGATAGTCCTTTAGGTATTATCTCCTGTTTCTCACCGAGAACTCCAAACATAAGGTACCAGCTCTGAAGTAAACCAGCTCCGAGGGCCCAGCTCCGCCATGAGCGACAGTAACGTTTGGCGGAGGAAGCAGCCGGCATCAGAGGGTCTGTTTGTCAAGTTCTGAGTGTCTAGAGTAGAACACCAAAACATTTCCATTTTGTCATTATACTACTGAATTTTTTGTGGATCTCCAATGATTTCTGAGTTCTAGCTTTCCAATATGTTGAAGTCGGGGTGAAAAACTGCATATAAATTCTTTTGTAGCCAGTAAAGTACTCAAGTGTCATTGAGTATCCTTACATTTATTGCATTAGTTGTGGAGTTAAGGCATTTGGGTTTGGGCCTAAGTTAGTGAGAGTAAAGTTTGTATCCCCAATAGAAGAAGGCAGATACCTGGTTAGTTACTTCACTGTGTGTGTGAGTTTATCTACTTCACAGCCAGGCCGTGTAAAGGACCAGCAGAACACCCTTGCTGTCCATGATGCTTATAGCAAGGGCTGCCCTCCAGGCAGTTCTATGAAGATGGGTGGGTTTCCATTTGATCTTGGGTTGGAAAATATCATCTAGTGTTCCTAAATGTCAAATGCTTCTACTAGTAATTCATTTCCTCAAAAATAACATCATTTAGGAAAAAGTTATTCCTAGTGTCTACAAACTGTGCAATGGATTAGCAGTCAGTTAACTAGTGCTTTGACTTTTGTCTTTTCTTTTTTTAATCGTCATTTGTCTATTTATACTGCAGAGGACATGAAACTAGGTGTCTATCTCTCATATTTTTACACAGTTCCAGACAGAGCTGAAATAACCAGCTCAAATAATGATGTTAAAACTAGTCTTGGAATAAAATAAATGTACACAGTGCTCTGAAGTTCCTCTACCTCTGTGACAAGAGTCTGGAATGAACTAGAAGAGAAACCAATTACTTGCTGAGTGTTTGCTGGAGGAGGGGGGATAATTGCTTGTCAGAAGCAACAGTTCCTGGTAGTGTTCCGAAGATGCCACATGCACGCCACAATTAGCCACAGGGAGGCACCACATAGTTCTGATATTTTTTTTTCTGGGTTAATTACTGCCTAAAGGATTTGGCTAGTCTACATACCTTTACGCTAAAGAGCAAATGTTTGGAGAAATCAATATGAAATTGCACTGTGATTTTAGAAGCTTGGGAAGTTACTGTATAGTCGATTTTAGGGAATGGATTTGTATGATATCCATAATGGAAATTCTGGATTTTATGTGAATTCATTCATAAATTTGATGTGTGCCCAATGCTTTAGAAAGAGGACCCACCAGCAGGTGGCATTCTGAGGCAAAAATTTACTGAATGCTACCAGAGAGGGTCAGTCATTATTGTCTTTTTTAGATCTACCCTGAATCTATTAAATGACAATTAATGGCACAGCATCTTGGTTATAGCTACTCAGCCTTACATAAGTGAATTTACAGCTTGTACTTCAATGAGGGACTCTGTGATCTCTGGTGTTAAAGCTGATGCCCAAAGTCCTGCCCAGATTTACATCTCTTTTTATTAAAAGCATGTTTGTTATTTTGAAATGAATGCCTAAAGGAAATATATCGCCAGGACCTTATTTGTAACAAGAAGAAAGATAAAAGAAAGAAAGAAAACAGAAAAAAATAACCTTTTAATCACCACCTGTAGTTCTTTAATGATAATAATCTCTTATAATGTAGCTACGGTTCTCCTCCCAACTCCATATTTATATTAAATCAAGCCAGAGACGCTCTCAGTAGTGCAGAAGCCCAGGCAACACACACACTCGCTTCTAGGAATAAAACGGCACTATCCCAGCATGAAAGGGCCAGAATACCAGGCTGGGTTTCCTATTTCTAAATAGCTTGTAAACTTAGACCTTCAATAAAGGGGAGATATATTCTACCAACTCAGTAGATAAGATTTCAGCTCCAGACTAAGCTCCCCAAATCTAAGCAATGCCTGCGAAAGGGCTAATAAATAAAAGTTCAATTCCGTATTCCAGGGAGAAATCAGTTTCTACTGAGAAAATCAATATAAACCAACCACCATAGCCACTTACATCGAGAGTAGAACACGCAGGTTTGTCCCTCCTCTAGATGACCCGAATCCTGCACTGAGTCGCGGGGATCTGGCTCCCCATGGGTGGCCGAGGTGCCGCTCTCCGTGGTGCTGAAGTCGAGAGCTGCTCCAGAGAGCGGAGTTGCGATGGTGTGGAAGTGCACTCTGCCTTCCTTTGTGCGGTAATGGTGAAAACTCGCCTTTTGTGGCCGGTTTGCCTTCCTGTCCTTTTCCTAGTCTGGGGGAAATTTCCCGGAGAATGTGAAGGAGAAGCATCCGTGTGTGAGACTGGCATGCAGCGTGATGATGGGCTGGTATAGTCCCCACCCCTCTTCCAGACGTAGCTTTGAAAGGGAGAGAGTAACTCTGTGTTTCTACCAGGGCCCTCAGGATTTCTTCTGCTCCTCCTCCTAGAACAGTGCGTAACACCACACACACACACACACACACACACACACACACACACCACTCACACACAGACACATACGCACTCACACACAGAGCCTTCAGTTATGTAAAGCAAAATGAAGAGTCTTCATGAGTTTAAACAAGTGAAAAATAGAGAAGGGGCTAATTTCCTACCTGTTGGTTTGTAAGTATTTACACAGGTGGGGTGGGGATTAAGAAAAAAACTAAAACCTTTTGTAACCCCCAAACCACACCCACTTTCTCTTTTGAGAGTGGGGCATTCTCTAACTTGACCCTTGTTTTTTGATCTTTTAGTATTTCCTAGGATAATCTGACACTGGTAAAAAAAGACACTTAATACTGATTAACTTTAAATGGAACTTTCCATATTTCGAAAGAAAATTCCCAGTGTACAAATCCATTTTGCTGATAGACCCCATTCTTTCCAACTGATATGTTACTAAATGGTTTGAGTCTTAAACACCAAGGTATCTTGATGACATCATGGGAGAGAAACACCCTTAACTGAGATGCCATGGCAGTTTCCAGGGCCGATTTGGGCTGTTGACTCAGAGTGCTTGTTCTCTAACTGCCACCAATAAAAATTGCCTGTATGTGCAAATGCAGCACATTAAAGCATTGGCTTCTAGTGGGTTTTGCACACTTCCATTCTAGTTTTATATGCAAATCAGATTGCACTGACTCATCGATATGCTCCTAGCATTTTCTTTGGAGATGTGTGGAGAAAGACCCTAGGATGCTAATTTTCTTATTAACTGTGTGACCTTGAAAATAATAAATAGTTAACTTCCCCAAATCTCAGCTCCTTCATATGCAAATCGCGGGTACTAGTGGGGTTAATGGTGCCCTTTATCAGTTGTTATGGTGATAATTAACTGAAGCAACGCATGCAAAGCGCCCAAGAGAGTTGACATTTGCTGCAGTAGTAGATACATTTCAATATTTTCTCTCCCTTCTTTGTTCAAAGGAAGCTAGGGAATTCCTCTAGTTAAAACTTTCTATGATTGGTGACAAATTAATTTTATTCCATAAGCCTCCACACAAACCTTCCAATATTAATGATTGTGTTTTCTTAAATAAAGTACTTTCTAAAAGAAATTTTTTTTAAAGTAAGATATCTTTCTTTCAAATATTTATGGCCCTAAAGGATATAGAAAATTTTAATTTTTCATTAGACTCAAGCAAGTAGGCTTAATCATTTGAATAAAATGGTAATTTTATGAACTCTTTAGTATTACTGCAGAAGTGTTTTGCACAGCCATAAAGTGAGGTGCTTCACTGGGCTACATCCTCATCATCATGACTAGTGAATCAATCAAAATAGAACAAAATTTTCTTAATTATAAAACACTTTCTCATGAATACTGAGTTAGGACTTTAATTGCTAGTGATAGAGATGATGATCTTTTAATAAATATCCAATAGTATATTTTCATGAAATTCTGAGATAAACTGTTCTTTTTTCTATCCATAATAATTTCATTGAAAAATATATTAATATACACCAATGGTGAATAAAGTTATATATATATATGCACATATATCCATCTATGAAGGGAAGCAGAGGAGGGGGCAGAGAGAAGAAAGGGGAGTGAACTAATTATTTTATAGAAATAATAGAAATCTTAATTAGCTGAAGAAAGATCAGCATCAGTTCAGACGAGAGTTAACATGTTATAAAGGATGCAATCTTCAGAGGCCTCATTATCAGAACTCCTTACTTACACATAGAGAGGCATTTGCTCAATGGGCAGCTACTTACCATCTGGAAAACATCACACCCATACAAAAGCGCCATTTTTAATGAGCAGAACACTGGCATATTCAGGTATTTGCTATCCACATTTAAGATTGAGAATGCTCTCAGCTCTTGGACTGGAGGGTGTCTAAGGTTCTTTCATAAAAGATCTTGACTTTGGCTTTCTATCATGGTAGCGTGTAGCATACATGACTTCTCACCAACATATTGTGTTCGCATCATCCATTCTGAGTGCATGTTTCAGTTCTGTTACCTAGAAAATGAAAATGGCAGCAGTTGCTTGTTCATAGCTGTGGGGAGGGCGCTCAGGGCACAGACTTCAGCTTTTGCTATTACTCAGCATTGTTGAGCAGCAATAATACTCATCTATCTGTGGTCCATACAGCCCAATCAGCTTGTTAAAAGTAGAAAAAAAATACTGATTCCTGGTGCCCCTTTCACAGAGAATTGTGCTATTGCACCCAAGAACTTCACAGGGAGCTCACAAACCACCCTTGGAGGAAACACTTCCCTGTTCTCTTCTAGAAATTGCAGCCACAAGCATGAAAGTCTTTTTCTAATAAGTGAGTTCTTTGAGATGCTCTCTTCTTACCTCTCAGAATATTTTCAAACAGTCTGTGCTGTTTGGTTGGGTCCTAGACTGATGATGTGTTCCTTCTGTATAGCAATACACAGAGCAAAAATGTGACAAAAAATTTGTGTTCTAGACTGTTTGTTCTCAAGTCATGAAATATGTGTCTTTATTCCCAAACAATTAGAAGGTAACTGGGAGCAGTGTCTTCATAATAGGATGGTGCTTGTAGCAGTTTTTTGGACCCCCAACCCCAAAATTGTGACACAGAGATTTATTATTAATTATGAAATCTCAGCATTAGCTTAGGCTTGTTCTATGTAGCTCTTGGAATGTCAATGAACCACTTTCTATTAATCTATGTGCTGTTATGCAGTTTGTGGCTTTTCTCCTCCTGAATGTCCTACTTCCTCCATGTTTGGCTGGCAACACTTTCTTTTTTCTTCCCAGAGCTCTCTCTGTCTGGAAGTCCCACCTTTACCTCTTGCCTAGCTATTGGCCATTTAGTTTTTATTAAACTAATCACAGTGACATGTCTTTACGCAGCATAATCAAATATCTCACAACAGATGCTAAATTAGTTGTATAATTTAATAAACTTAAAGTTTAATAAAAATTGTGGCTTATCCAATTTGGCATGTGCATTGAAATTTCAAAGGTTGTACTAGAATTGTATAAACTATATAATCAGCCCATAAATTGTTGGAGTTTTTTTTTAATAAAAGAAAGTGAAACTAATATGAAATACTTTTAAAAATCAGCATATAAAACCATTGATTTTACTGTGAAAATTTCATAAATGAATATAATGTGCTTACTGGTCTTACGTCACCTTGACCTATAAACTAGAGTTGTCTGAAAGGAGGAAAGCTCAACTGAAAAAATAATATCTGGCTGTAAGGCATTTTCTTAAATAGTGATTGATAGGGGAGGACCCAGCCTACTCTGGGTGTTCCCATTCCTGGGCTAGTGGTTCTAGGTTCTATAAACAAAGCTGGCTAAGCAGGCCATGGGGAACAAGCCAGTAAGCAGCACCCTTCCATGGTCCCTGCATCAGTTCCTGCCTCCAGGTTCTTCGTCTATTTTAGTTCCTGTCCTGACTTCCTTCAGTGATAAACAGTGATCTGGACATGTACACCAAATAAGCCCTTTCCTCCCCAGCTTGCTTTTGACAATGGACAATGTCCTGTGCCATCGGACAAACTATCACAGTTGGATTTCTCCTTCTGCCTATCCCTTTTTCCTCTCCACTCTCTTTATAGACATTGATCTCTAAGGTTATTTTCACTGAAAAGTCTGACTCCTGGAGAATGCATTCTGCTTTAACTGCTACCAGGAATAAGTTAAGAAACTAGACCGTAGGGTTTCAGACTGGTTCACTACCGTCCAGTTGGCAATATGGATCCCACCACAAGTCCTAAGAAACATAGATGACTCATGGAACAAGGTGATGGTCCAGTGCTTACATTTTCTCTTGTAGTAAATTAGGAGGTAGAAGAATATACAGTAGTGAGCTGTATCATGGATCAAAATATAGGAGAAATAATTGCTGACCGAATAGTACTAGATAGCTGTTGTTAAATACTGCTGATGTTTGATGGAAAGATAATGCTGAGTGTGTATAACAGAATACTGATATCTGGGTATGAAAGGCAAAGGATCCCTGTTACATGTAAAGAAGTGCATTTTCAGCCTAAGGAAAGTCAGTGTCTGAGTCACAGAATCTGTATTCAGAGCAATGGAATTTCACGGATGACTAGCTCAGCCACTTGGCAAGTCAGACTTGCCAAGGTGAGTATCCGGGACTGGTGGGATGAGGGTATGTAGATCACTGAATAACTAGAGTTTCACAGCCACCTCTGAACACTCTAAGACCTGAGGATATGACCTACCCTCTTTACTAAGTGGTCTCAGCAGACTGGGGATGTAGCTCAGTGGCATAACACTTGCCTGACATACTGAACACATAGGTTTTGACCCTTAGAATGGAAAAGAAAATGAGCTGGAACCTAGTGTCCATTGCACACTGGCAGATTTGGATGATATATAGGCCTCATTCATATGAAATAGCTTGTGCCTGATGGTCCCACACCACCATCCTTCTTCCCACCATGCCTGTATTTAAGGTTAACTTGGACATAGTGTCCAAGTCGATATTAATATCAATAGATTCATAATGCAGTAGAGGAGGCTCTGAGTCAAAGACTGGAAATATTAATTCCCCTAAGGAGCCACAAGAACTAGCTAGCATGTACCAGCAAGAGCTAAGAAAACATGAAGAATTGAAGTCTCGAGATGCTAATGGAAAAACTGGCTAAGTAAAAATTGATTAACTTCAAATTTTTTATCTTGAATCATAGTATTTAACTGCTTAGCAATGGTCTCAGAGGGTTCTATGATTGACGATTAGAATGGCCCTAGAAACGTGGAAAGCAGTGCTGTGCATTGTACAAAGCTGCGATGGCATAATTTCCACTGTAGAAGGTGGAGACTGAGAATACAAGTCTCTCAAGCGTGGTGACCTGGAGTCTGGCTGATGCTGTGAATTCATGATACAGAATTGTGACTTTCTAGTTTCAGTAAATATTCTTGGTATGTCACTCATCCAGTAAAAACATTTGTGTTCCACTTTATATTTACTTATTTACTCCGTGTGTGTGTGTGTGTGTGTGTGTGTGTGTGTGTGTGTCTGTCTGTCTGTCTGTCTGTCTGTCTGTCTGTGTGGGAGTCTGTGCATGTGACTACAAGGTGCCTATGAAGGCCAGAAGAAGGAGGTGAATCCCTAGAGCTGGAGTTAGAGGCAGTTGTGAGTCACCTTCCTTGAGTGCTGGAAACCAAACTCGAATCTTCTGGGAAAGCAGTGCATTCTTTTAACTACTGAGCCATTTCTCTAGGCCCTCATTAACTTACCTTTTAATAAATGAGGGCCCTTGAAGGCATAAGAATGTGCCTCTGGCTTGGAGCTGCACCAGGGTCACAGAGCCTTTCCAGTGGGGCTTCTCTCAAAGCAGTGCCAATAGGAAGATAGTCTGTTACAGGCTCACTGATGGCAGTGTGTGGGACGGAACCATGAAGCAGAAGAGGCCAGATGGCTATGCTTAACATGCTGAACAAGACTATTACAATGACTGTCATGACCAGCAAAACTGGAGAGGCAGCCAAAGGGTCATAACCCACAGAAATATGGAAACAGTTACCAGAACATAGCCTTCCTATAGACAAAATGGAAAGACAGCTTCCTAGAATATTATTTTGCTTGTGATTATAGGAATGATGAAGCAAAGGCTGTTTATTATACTAAAAAGCCGTGATTCTAGGTCACAAATGTGTATTATGAAGTGAAAGAAGTCTCAGTGGCAAAGCAACATGTTGTGTAATCCAGCTATATGGCATTCTGAAAAAGGCAAAACTATGAATTTGGTAAAAAGTCCAGTGTTTGCCAGAGCTTAGGAGGAGGGGGGATTAATGAGCACAGCACAGAGGGTTGTAGGGCTCGAAACAGCTTCATATGTTTGCTAAAGGAAGATATTATACGTGCACGTTTCAAATGTTGGAACATCACCAATATCAAGTGTGAACTCTAATATAAACTGTCCTTTTGCGAAAATGATGATCTGTATAGGGCCATTTGTTGCGATAGTTCTTATGCTGTTGATAATGAGGGAAGCTGTGTATGTATAGAGGCAGGGAGTATGTGAAGACAGTTTCTACTTTCCACACCATTTTATTGTGAACCCAAAGTACTCTGAAACTTAGTTTTTGTGTTTGTTTGTTTTATCATAATTTCTTTTCCATTGTCTGGATCTGATCCAGTGTATAGATCTGAACCTAAAGAGGTAAACCCAGCCTCGAGGGAAAGAACCCTAGGTTTTCTTCAGGGCAGTGAGTCCTTCAGCTCTTCTCCAGACCTCTGGGTCCTCTTTCATCTGCCCACTTACTAGATTAATCAAGGAAAAGAGGAAGGAGACTATGTAGACATTGGGAATGCTTCTGAACACAAAATATGAGTTAGAATTAATACTCAGAGGCCCAAAGCCTTGTCATGAGCCTTTTGGTAGAATAGAGGCACATAATGCCGGGGTAATAATTCTGGCAGAGAGGAGCTTGCTTCAAGTCGGCAGAGCCCAGGAACTCTCCTGTGGGCTATTTTACTGGCCCCGGAATGAGTGGGTCTGAAGTTCTTAGCATTTGGACCTCCAAATGGAGTCCTAGTCACGTGGGTAAAACCCTTCATGGCAGGGATGCCCGGATGGCTTTCACATGCCCCACACCACGATGGCAAAATTTAAAACTACATAGCTTCCCAGAGAAAGGAAGAGGTGGAGATCACTGAGTGACTGAATCCTTCATTCATCCAGGGTCTACGGATTCCAAATGAATCAGTGAACAAATGAAGCACGGAGAGGTGATGGTTCCCAAGATTCCTTCATTTAACTGGCCAGCCTGGCACCATTGGAGCCAGGGGTCCTAGGACGGTAGCTGCAGGTGGCTACAAGTTCAGTTCATTAGTTGGTCTGATCATTATTATTATGCTCGGTGTGACATCTTAATAGGCCTGAAATATATTGTCGTTGTTTTGAAAAGTGTTTCCATGTCCTAAATTATAAAAGACTCTCAGATATAATTTACATTTAGATTAAATCAATAACATTATATGTGTATGATTTGGCAAAGGGTTTATGTTCACTGCCCCACCCTCTGTCATAAGAGAGTATACAGAAATGTAGATTTTCTGAGCACACTGCAGCATGCTGTGGTGGTTTAGTACACTGATGATATTATAATACATCGATTGGCCAGAGGAGCAAGAGGTGGTTGGCATGTCAGAAATCTCAGCGAGATGCTCATGTTCCAGAGGCTAGGACACAAAACCTCCCATGGGAGAAAGTGCTGAATTTGCCATCACTAACCTTAGGAGTTCAGAAATGAAGACATGCCAGGAAATTTCCTCCAAAGCAAAAGACAAATTGCTGTGTCTTTCAGTCTCCCACCCTGAGAAAGAAACAAGGTTTGGCAATCGTCTATGGGTTCTGGAGGCAGCGTATCTATGCTGGGAATTCTGCTTCAGTTCATATTCTGGGAAACATGAAAGGTTGACTGTAGCCCAGGGCAGGAAGAGACTCTACAGCGGGTCCAGCCTCTGCCATGTGAGTCATAGAACCTGATGAGCCCAAACCAGCTGGAGGTCATCAGCAGTAGGTACACTCTCACGCACAGTTTGGGTCATGTCTTAGTGAGAGAATCGTAGCATGGGCTTTATGTTCTGGGCAGTTTGTTGTATGTCTATATCATTATATCACTTTTGAAAACTGGCTTCTGCCATGACACTGAACTATCTGCATATGAGAGGCTGTGTGACTGTGTATCTAGAACTGTGTGCTATGAGCTAGGTCCTTTGAGAACCACAGTCATAAAAGTCTAGACAGGTCTAGGACAGTCATAATAAATCAAAGCAGTATGCTTGCGACAGGGCACTAGGGGCACAGAGAATAGGCAAGCTGCTTCAGCCTGGGCAGTTGACCCAGCACCATGGTGCCTCCCACTATGGCACCAATGTCCTTTGCTCATCTCCTCAGATGAGGAAGGTGGGAAAAGCTGAGTTTTGTTTAGAGAGATGTTGGCTTCGTACTTGAGAATAAGTCAAAAGTACATGGTAAATAAACTTCATTTAGGGGTAGCCTTGAAAGATGATGGAAATCCTCCCGGCCCGCAGACTTAGACCTTATTGTTTGTTTTGCATGTAAAAAATTAATAAATCTGAGTTTTAATATATACAGACTCATCAGTAGTAATGAATAGCCTGACTAGCTGGCAGGAGGCATGGAGAAAGGATGGAGGCCTGGTGATAACAAGAGAGACCTCCCTAGCTGACAGATGCTAGGCTGTGGTCACCAACTGTCTTGCTAGTGGATAACGGCTATGTAACTATGGTAACAATGGTGATAAAGGGTCTTTGGGACCCCAACAGTCTACGTTTCCCCAGGGCAAGCACTTCTAGTTATGACCATTGCTGAACATCTACAAGGGAGACTAATGCTAATATGACACCTTCGCCCAAGGAGGGCATCAAGACTGGTAGGTTGGCTACACTGGGCCCATTTCCTCCTAGTAAGATCAATAGTTTATGTATCTCACAGCCAGGGACATACATTTGGGCTATGAATTTACTTTTTCTGTCCACAGTGTTTTAGCCAGCACTACTACCTATAAACAAATATCTACCTCTTAATATATAGAGATTTGGCTCCTAGCATATTAATAAGTTGCATGCATCCTTTTGGGGACTTGTCTTACTGGAGATACATTCTACACTTGCTGGTCGATTGCTATACTGGTCCTTGGCCCGCATCAACCCTCACTGCTTTCTCTAGTTCTGCTCTGTTTTGCCAAAGTGCTAACAGCTGTAGGCTCCATCTCCCAGGCCTCCCTAGAACTTGGTTTCTATCTGGGGTTGACCTATGGCAATCACTGATAGGAGATCACTAAATAGGAAGGAAAGAGGCATTCTACTTTCCAGCCATAGACACCACCTCTCCTTAGAATTTTAGCATTTACCTGGAGACCTTATTAAACCCTTGGGGCCATTTTCTTCTGACTTTGACAGTTTAGCCTTGAGGTGATGGCTTCTTGCTAGTGACAATTTTTGAGTCATTTTGTTTGGTTTCTCAGCTCATCTGTCACTCATGTAACTAATGCCACGCTTAAAATTTAGGGTAATACATACTTAAACGTAAGTAATCTTGAGACAATAGACATTCATCTAGAACAAAATAGTTTCACATCTCACACAGCCAGCAGAGTTGATCCCACGATGACCGGAGACCTAACTGTAGAAAACATCCCACATAAGCCTCCCACGTAAACATCCCTTATAAATGACAAAAGAAAACCTGGACCACTTCACTTCAGCAGGGAAAATTTTCAAATGGAACCACAAGTCCAGAAATAACCAAAGAGATTGACAGTATCAGTTGCACCAAAAAGTAAAAGCTGGTTTTTATACGACAGAACAACCTGTGTTTTATCAAAGGACAAATGATGAAGTGGAAGGCTCAGAGCACAGGTAATTTCCCAAGATAGAACTAACCCCAGAAAATGGAAGAAAACTGTGGAATGCAAAACAAAATGGGCAAGAAAACTATTCCAGTAGGAATGCAAAATGATGTTTTTCCTCTAGAGGGGAGCTTGACAAGATGTAATGTTTATTTTTTTGACCCAGAAAAATCCACTTAAATTTTTCCCCTCCGCAGACATGCCTCCACAGATAGGAGACAGCATATGTGCACAGTTGCTCATTAAGGAATAGTTAGTGACGTCTTGTACTATATCAAACACGCACCGAAGTCCTTCTAAAGGACCGCTTAGAGCGGGTGTGATGGACACAGTATGGCATTCGAGGGTTTGCAGCACAGCCAGAGAACAAGAACGGGAGGAAGCTGTGATTCCATAGTCTATCAGGGAAATAAAAGTAATTTCAGTGGCGTTTTCACAGCAGGCTACTAAAGGCAGACAAGAGAGGTGCTCGTTCTTACAAAATGGAACGGGAAATAAAATACCAGAAATTCATGAACCCGTTTACTTCCAAGGAAGGCAGAAGCGCATGTATGAGATTTGTCTTAGTGAACTGTCTGCACAGTTTCATTTTCCAATGAAGTGGACAATTTATTTAATTTTTTAGAGTATTTGTATATTTGTAAATTTTATGTGTATGGGTATTTTAGTTGCATGTATGCCTGTGTATCACCTATGTGCCTGACACCTGTGGAGGTCAGAAGAGGGCATCAGATCCCTTGGGACTGGAATTACAGATGGACTTGAGCCATCATGTGGGTGCTGGAAATTGAATCCAGGTCCTCTAGAAGAGCAGCCAGTGCTCTTAACAACTGAGCCCTCTTCAGCCCCACTGTGGATGGTTTAAATGTTCAAAATTATAAAAAGATGAAAAGGCAGGTACGAAGTTTGAATTGCAATTCCAAAAAACAAAACAAAACAAAACACCCCCCAAACAACAAAAAACCCTGCCGCCACCACCAAATTAGCTGCATATCAAGCGCAAATCGTTATGCAGAGAAAAGCGACTTTGAACACGGTTTCGAGTACACCATAAACAGAATACATTACAAAGTGAGCAGGGATCTCAGGGATGGGGGTAGCTCCGGGGAAGAGAACTGGCCTGGCCTAGGCTTTCCAAGGCCACGGCCATCCTCGTCCTTGGTGCCAGAACAAAACCCTACTTTTACCTTGCAGATCTGTCCAGCTTGTTTTTTTTTTTTTAGACAGTCTCCTATAGCATAGGCTAGCCTGCCTTCTCTATGTAGCTGAGGCTTTACCAACTGAACTGTATTTCTGGTTCTAGGTTTGTTCTTGGTGGTGGTATTGTTTCTTAGTATAATTTAGGACCTATTTTGTGTGTTTAATAAGATAAAATGAATGTGTAAATAAACACATTGATACTTTAGAGAAGCAGATTTTTATGTTTTTAGGTGGACAAACTGCACAGAGTTGGGTTTTAACCAGAATTGTCAGCGCAGACCATCATATACCAATAGACCCGTGGACAGAAGACATTGTCTGGTGCTGCCTGCTAGAAGGATTTAGCAGCAAGGAGTGCCCCAATGCTGGGTCCAATTCCACATTCCTGTCACCACTAAGCAGCTCCTTAGAACAATGGCCATTGCCAGACCCAGAGCAGACACTTAGAAGGTAAACCTCATCTCCAAAGCCAAGCAAGTCCACAGAGACTAGTGAGTTCATTCAAAAGAAACACACAAAAGCTGGCTGGCTTGGGACAAATTGCACACCAAGCAGAATGATTATAATTAGTCATAATGTGCACTGTAAAAACTGAATTCACGAGTTCCTAATGAGAAGATGGTGAAGCCCTTTGTAATAAATGAGCCAAAATGATGCAACCAGACAATTAGCATCTCAATTTATTGTAATAGTTGATTTAAGCAAGGATGAATATTTCATGCTGGAACTGTTGGGTAGAAGGTGGTCAGGGAACAGGCTACTCAGGTGGTCTCCAAGAATCTCCCCAGAGATAAGGAGGATGAAAGAAAAATTGTCCTTGTGTATCAGACAGCTCTGTGTGGATGGAAATTTTTGTCCAGTCTAGTCCCACCACCATTTAGTCCCAAAGAAACACATAGAAGATGATATTATTATAAATCATATCATGTTTGGCCTATTTGGCATATAAGCTCAGGCTTATTACTAACTAGCTCTTACAACTTAAGTTAACTCATAATTCTTGTCTATGTTTAGCCATGTGACTTGGTAACTTTTATCAGTGAAGCATTCTCATCTTGCTTCCTCTGCATCTGGCTGGTCACTGACACTCTGCCTTTTCTCTTCCCAGAATTCTCTTAGTCGGGTTACCCTGCCTATACTTCCTCCTGGTTACTGGCCAATCAGTATTTTATTAAACCAATATGAGTGACAAATCTTTACAGTGTACAAAAGCTTTATCCTACAGCAGCTCTGGTATACCACGAGCCAAGCAATCAGCCCCAGGGTTGCTAGATCAGTGCTTCTCAACCTGTTAGCCCTGTGGGTCCTGTGGGTCATGGCTTTTTCACAGGGATCACCTAAGACCATGGGAAAACACAGTGATTTACATTACAATTCGTAACTAGTAAAATTGCAGTTATGAAGTAGTGGTGGAAATACTGTTATGGTTGGGGTCACCACAACATGCAGAGCTGTATTAAAGGGTTGCAGCATTAGGAAGGTTGAGAACCACTGGCCTAGAGTGAAATAAATTGACTTGCACCTCCTGAAGGAAGAGAGTAAGTCAGACATCATCTATGTGTGTTTGCTAAAACCTCATCTCATCTCAGTCTTGGGTCAGTTTTGGTAATGGTGTTTTATGAAGAAATTTTCTATGTGACCAAATTTATTAATATATGTTCTATGATATTCTCTTATCCTGCAACATAGATGATAAAGGTGAATTTATTTATACTATAACTAGTTATGTCTTTATTCTCTTCCTTGATCAATTGCTGTGATTATTTACCAATTTCATTTATTTTTTTCAAAGAACTTTTTGATTGTTTTTTTTTTTTGTCTTGTTCAGTTTGGACCAAAGGAAAAAAATATCATTTTCCAGTGGACAGCTCTGATGGTCTGCACCTTAGTCTATTGTGCCCATTTCTATACATTTTCATATACATATACATATTCATTACATATATTCATATACACATATACATATTCATCCCTTGTTGCCATTTACTTTGGGTTCATGTTGTAGTTTAGGACATTGATTTGGGGCTTCTCTTATTTTTATTATGTAATTTTATGGAGTTATATATTTATCTGTAGGCAGTGCTTACACCTCTGCTATAGATTATGAAATTGCTGTGTTTTTCTTTATCATTCAATAAAATTCTTGTTTTTCTTATAATTGCTTCTTTGACATACAAATTACTCAAATATAGTAGAGGATTTTCTAGGTACAATATTGCTGTCAATTTGCAATTAAATTCTGGTGTGGTAAGAGGACACCTCTGTAACATTTCAATCCTTTACTTAAAAAATATTATTTTATATGTGTGAGAGAGCGTGGGTGTGCACTTGCCACAGGAATGCGGAGGTCGGAGGACAACCTTTGGGACTTGGTTGTCTCCTTGCACCATATGGATCATGGGATTCAACTCCAGTCCCCAGGCAGTGTGACAAACACTTTTATCCATCTAGCCATCTTTCTGGCGTCCTCTGTCACTGGGAACTTTGGCAAGCTCCATGTTGGGTACCATATGTTATCAGGAAAATTGGGGTTCTCTTTCTGGAGAATCTTGTTTTATTAACAAGAATCAGGCTTTTTAATAAAAGAATTTTAAAAGTATATTGGGAAGAAAGCTCCAGGGTAATTTTATTACAATTTGAAAGAGAAATAAAAGGACAGTTGGGCTGTAAATCGGAAGATGGAGGTGAGGAGGAGAGGCCAGAGGACAAGAGAGGAGGTGGTTTTAGAAGAAAGAATGAGAAATGCTGGAGTAGCATTGGAGGCATAGTGAGAAAAACCCATTTTCTTCTAGCCCGCAGAAAGGAAAATACGTGCTGTTGCCTCCTCCCTCCAGAATTAATCTGGATGGGCCTGTCAATCACCTGGCTAAGGAACCACCCCTCAGAAGGCAGATTCGTAAGAGGAATAATTATCCCTTTAATGAGATAATGTACTGATCCTCTCAGAAAGCCCGTTCCTGCTTCAGTGTTGCACCAGGGTTCTGTTACCTTTCTCACCATTGCTTCCCTTCCTTTCTCTCTGTCTCGGTTCTGGAAGCTGATCAGTGCCTAAGAACACTCTCTTTGATACCCTGGGCTTCTGCACACTCTCTCAAGCTCTCTCTGATGCATAGCTGCTTACAAATAATGTATGTGTTTTTTTTCTCTTCCTCTTCTTCATCTCTCTCCTCTGGGTAGCTGTTGAGATTTACAGTTGGACTACCCTAGGTTTTTCTTTTAAAATCTAATAAAATTGTCCTTAATCTTTCTTCTGAGTTCATTATTAAATTCTTTTGTTAATGAGACTGAGACTCCTTTGAAGAAACCCTTGTTTCCTGGGATTGTGCTACCCCAGGTTAGGTGCTAGCAAATTTCTGGTAACACTGGTTATATTATTCACCTAAGTCTCAGGCAGCACTTAATTCTCAACATAATCAGCACTTTTATTACCCCCATTTAGGCACATCATAGAGAAAGATACAATTATATAATATTCCCTGGGTCATATGACTAGTAGCTGAGAGATTGGTCTTAAATTGGCATCTAGTTAACCCCAAAGCATGTGTCCACATCTTTATGTTGTCTCTCTCTGTTTAACCCTCTCAGTGCTCACTCTCCTAATTTTCTATTACTTGATGCTAACTAATGTCTTTCTTTGCATAGTGACTGTTTTCTCCATAGGCATACCCGTTACACACCTGCCCTTTGCATATGGGCTAATGACCGCCAAAGCTGTGCTGAGTAAAGTGTAGGTAAGAGAGGCTATCCAAGAATGTCATAGTGAGGAAGGGAGGCTAGAACTCATCTGACTGACCTCTGACCCTCACTGTCAAGCACAGGACTGGAAAGCTAAGACTTTGAACAGAGGTGCAGTTAGGCTGGCCATGTTTGCTTATTGGCTTTCTGGCCCAACAGAAAAAGAAACTTTCTGAATTATTGAGCAAGGTACCCATGACATTTAAGCTCCTATCCTTCCAGGGAAAAGCACAAATTAGGAGAGATCAATTGTGGACTCGTAATGACTTTCAAAGATTTCTAGGAGACATTTTCAATCTACAAAATAATGTGCCAATGTGGGGCAACTACTTCAAACCTGAGAGAGTTTGGGAAGGGATTCTAGACACAAAAGAGCAGAGTTGAGCACAGCTTCTTGGTAGCCACATTTTTTTCCATATGTGCTCTGTTTGCTGGCAGTGAGCAGGGGTGCCATGACTCCTTTAAGAGAGGTCTTCCTGACTCAGCATTGACAGTGAAGGCTGTGCAGCTTCTTTTAAAAACAGCAGCTTCCCAGTTTGTGCTGCAGCATGAACTCTAGCTCTTTTGGGAGGTCCTGCACTTAAGTGGGGTTTGTGAGCAGCATGCTGCAAGTTACTTGTTGGTGGCAATGGACAACTACTTCCCAGAGTTGAAGTGGTGAGCACAGCTCCTACCCAGAAGTCCCAGAGTTGAAAGTGAACATACCTCCACCATGCTAGAAGGCAGAGAGTAGGCAGAGTCAGGGAGACACCATGTAGCTGCCAAAAAATGACCTGGAACCTTTCTGATAAGCCACAGCCTCATGGCGATACACAGATTAATAGAAATGGGTTAATTTAAGATGTAAGAGTTAGTTAATAAGAAGCCTGAGTTAATAGGCCAAATAGTGTTGTAATTAATATAGTTTCTGTGTGATTATTTTGGGTCTGGGCAGCTGAGAAATGAACTAGCATTCTCTGCCTATGGAAAATAGAAGGTAAGTCCTGTGTCCCTCAGTGTTTACATTTCAAAGTGGGTGACTTCCTGGGTCTGAAGCAATTGTAAAACTTGGAGTTTGTCCTGGTCAATTGTTTTTGTTTGTTTGATCAGCTTGACATATGCTAGAGTCATTTAAAAAGAGGGATCTTCAATTATTAAAATGCCCCCATCAGAATGGTCTGTAGGCAAGTCTGTGGGGGGCATATTTCTTGATTTTAACAACTGATGTGGCCAGAAGGTGGTGGTGCAGGCCTTTAATCCCAGCACTCGGAAGACAGAGGCAGGCAGGTCTCTGTGAGTTCGAGGCCAGCCTGGTCTACAAGAGCTAGCTCCAGTACAGGCTACAAAGCTACAGAGAAACCCTGTCTTGAAAAACTTAAAAAAAAATGATGTGAAAGGGCCCAGACCACTGTGGGCAGTGCCATCCCTGGGCCTCTAGTCCTGAATGGAGTAAGAAAGCAGGTTGATAGAATGACTCTTAATGACATTCTGCTGTACTCATAAATGACTGCCTAGATCAGCCATCATCTGAGAAGCTTCCTCCTGCAGATGGAAACAAATACAGAGACCCGCAGCTAGATACCAGACAAAGAGTGAGAGACCCTGAAATACTCAGCCCTAAATGGAATGTCTTCATCAAATCCTTCCCCTTAGAGCTTTGGGAGCCCTGCAGATGGGGAGGCAGAAAGAGTGTAAGAGCAAGAAGGGGTGGAGGACACCAATTAAACAAGGTCCTCTAAATCAGCATGATCTAAACTTGTATGGACTCATCTAGACAGAAGCAGCAAGCACAGGGCCTGCACAGGTCTGCACCAGGAAGTATATGAATATTTTCTTTTCCTTTTTTCTAACTTCTTTGAGTCAGACTAATTGATGGCATCTCCACTTTGTCGTGAATTATGAGCTATAATGACTGTCTTTGCTGGTGTAATGACAGGACACCATGTAACTGGTAATTTCTAATACAGGCATCAGGTGATTTACAGGATCAGCATCAACACGCTGCCAATTTTTAGATTTTTGAACATGACATACAAAAATAATACCTTTAAAAGGAAAATATATTTGGTATCAGATATAATACAAAAATGTCAGTGGAAATAAAGCTACAGACTCTGTGTCATAGTAGTTGGCAATGCACAACAGGAAGGCTGCTGTAGTATTGGGGAGCCAGCTCTGAGCTCAGGGATGATATGACCAGGATGGTCTCTTGGTCTCTCTGGGCCTCAGTCACTTCTACTGTGGTACTGGGGCATGGTTGGGTATTTGTATTAATGAGGCAGTAGACATACACTGTGTTCCTGGAACACAGACAGAAACTTTTCTTTGGTCAGACTAGATTCTCCTTTAACAAGAGAAACTAATTTCTCTACTTTGTGAGTTAAGTGGCCTGGTCCATCTGCCACTGGATGCCTGCTCTAGCTAGCTTTCATTTGCTGTGGTAAAACACTCTGACCAAAAACAACATGGGAGGATAGGGTTTATTTGGTTTGCACTTCCAGGTCACAGCCCACAGTTGAGAGGAGTCAGGGTAGGAACTGAAATAGTGACCTGGGATTCTGCTACTTCTTGACTTGCTCATTGCTAGCTCTCTGGCTCACATTCAGCTATCTTTCTTATACAGACCAGGCCCAACTGTGTAGGGATGGTGCCACCCACAGTGGCCTGGGCCCTTCTACATTTATTATCAATTAAGACATGACCACAGGCCAGTCTGATTGTGGAAGTTCTTCAGCTGAAGTTTCCCCTTTGTGGGTGTCTCTAGGTTTTGTCAACTGATGATAAATGTGACCAGCACTGTCCTTTGACCATTGGAGATGGATGCTGCAGTTTCCCTCCTCAGATAGAGGTGCTTATCCTAGAGTCACTGGGGCTCACAGCTGAGCCCTTTCCTAGAAACTGCCTTGGGTAAAAGACTCTGCCAATGATAAGGTCCATTTGTGGAACACATTAATATCCAAATGGCTGATAGATGTGGGCATCCAAAGGCTGGGTTCCTGTCTCAGGGCAAGGCAGTTCTAAAGGGCAATGCTTCAGGGCTCCAGCAGGACCTCTGTTCTGTGTGTACTCCCAAGGTCTCCCCACCTGGTCCTGCTATTCTTGGTACCATGCAGGTGTCAGTTCTGGGAGCACTCAAGGATAACCCCACATCTGTCCTGCATAGCCTATTTGTGGTGTGGGATCTCCTTCTGTATATGTGGCTGCTTTTATTAGTTGATGAATAAAGCTGTTTTGGTCAATGACTTTGCAGAGTAAAGCCAGGCAGGAATTTGGAACAGAGATATATAGAGTAGGCAGAGACAAAGAGACACCATGTAACTGATGAAGGAGAAAGATGCCAGAACATTATTGGTAAGCCACAGCCTCGTGGTGATACATAGATTAATAGAAGTCAGTTAATTTAAGATGTAAGAGCTGCTAGGAATATGCCTGAGCCATTGGTCAGTGTTGTAATGAATATAGTATCTGTGTGACTATTCGGGTCTGGGTGTTCAGGAAATGAAAGTGCAGTCTCTATTTACAAATGGTAGCCCAATGTGGGGCATGAATTTGCAAATAAAGCCTGAGAAAACTTAAGAAAACGATACTAGACAGACAAGAACAGAGTCAAGCACCACTTCTTGGTAATCATCTTTTCTTCTGTAGGATATGTTTGCTAGAGATAAGCAGAGGCAAAGGCTTCTTTAAGAGAGACTTCCTATCCTGTGTGGTGGTGGCACACTCCTTTAATCCCAGCACTCAGGAGGCAGAGGCTGAAGGTTCTCTGTATGTTCAAGGCCAGCCTGGTCCATAAGAGTGAGCTCCAGGAAAGCTAGGGCTATTACACAAAGAAACCCTGTCTCAAAACAAAACAAAACAAAACAAACAGAAACAAACAAAAAGAGAAGCTTTCTGACTCAGCTTTAGTCACAAAAACCTTGCAACTCTTTTAAGAGGCTCTACAACTTAATGGTGTTTATGAGCAGCTGTCAGCATGCTTCTTGATGGTGGCAGGGACCTTGAAACTTCACAGAGTTGTGGCAATAAACATGGATCCTGTCAGTATCTCTGCCATTAAGCTATACTCTCAAAAATCTAAGGAATGGGGTGGAGTCAGTTGCCAAAGCTGCAGCTTTAATCCTAGCCATATCACTTACCAGACTGAAGACTCGTGTGGTCAGAAAACGATAGAGATTATACAGTAAAGTCAGATTCAGTTGAAAAAGAAAACAAAACCTCTAAATGGTTTACAGTGTGTTTAAAAATATATGTAGGCTTGGGAGAGAAAAGAAAAAGGGTAGAGAAGGTCCTTAAAAAAGATATAGATTAACTGGGTGTGGTGTCACATGCCTTTAATCCCAGTACTTGGGAAGCAGAGGCAGGCAGATCTCTATGAGTTCAAGGCCAGTCTGGTCTACAGAGTGAGATTCAAGGCAGCCTGTCTCAGAAAACCAAAAATTAAAAAATAAAAGAAATAGAGTAAAAAAAAAAGCCATGTAAAGATGGAAAATATACAAAGAATCTGGATTATGTATATTATTGTGTTTTCTTTGAATTTTTTGACTGTGGATGAGCTAACTACAGAGAGACATTTCATTGTACAGGTTGCTAAGCTAAACTAAAATACGTATTTTTTTTTGTTTTTGTTTTTTCGAGGCAGGCTTTCTCTGCAGCTTTGGAGCCAGTCCTGGAACTAGCTCTGTAGACCAGGCTGGCCTCGAACTCACAGAGATCCGCCTGCTTCTGCCTCCCGAGTGCTGGGATTAAAGGTGTGCACCACCACCGCCTGGCCAAGATACTTATTTTAAAGGTGTCTTGCCTTCAAAATTTAAGTCTAAGGATATGTTACTTTGGAAAAGAGGTTCTGCATTTGTTTCCACAGAGGATAGAAAGCTGTGGATTCTTTACAGGCTAATATGGTTTGACCAAACAAGACCACCTGAGCGATGGCCAGGTGGTCCAACACCCACAACAGCTTCAGGACTGCTGGCTGAGATGAACCAACTACCTATGAAAGACCTGATGAACAGCACCCCCAATCAGCAGGAAGTAGTCTAAAAAACTATGCCCCAAATCCCAAATATTGTTCATAAGTGTTTGATTTCATTTAAGGGAGGTTGACTATAAATGATTAATGGTCACAGTCAGGGACTTTCTAAAGAAGAAAAAAGGGATATGATATAGAAATGAATATATTCATAAGGACTTTGGTTTATTGATACAATGTCAATTTTGTTATATGTATATTACTACTCTTATTTAAGATATTATGTTTATACAGCTCACTTAAAATGTAATGTATAAATAAAAGTTATGGATTAATAGATAGTCATCTAAAATAGTCAAACTGTATTCATGCTAGTTAGGTTTTCTAGATGTACAGAAATATATTTTAGATGGACAGTATTCTTTAAACCTTTCAAAGACCTAGAACATTTGGCATTTAAAATGTTTTAAGAACTTAGACATTTTTCAACAGTGAGACATGTCTGCTTCTGGCAGCATCAATTACTTCAGTGAGGTTGACGGGCATTGATGAAACTTGCTATGGAATTTGCCTTCAATATGACAAGGCTAGCCATTTGGGCAAGAAACTACTCTTGTCTGGATTGCTTGATGGTATGCTGTATGAACTGGACATGCAGGACCCACAGAAAAGTGACTGTTGAATTTTCCAAAAGAAGGGATGGTCCTTCAGGACTCCTGCTTCACAGAAGAAACTGCCAGACATTCTGCAGGATACAAAAGAAAGTGACTGACAAACTGCCAATATAGGTAAAACAGTCTTTCAAATTTGCTGCTTCATGGAAAAGCCCAGTAGGTGCTATGGGCCTGTAGGCTGAAGATGGATGTTCCCATATTACACAAGAACTTTGGTGACTGTCCAGGAAGCATGATGTCTCTGTCATTTCTAGAAGTTTCAAAGTTGCTTATAGTGTACTTCCCATTTACTTAGGTAATATATCCTTCTTATCCTTCTGGTGTCTTTGATGGAGTTGAATACTAGATTGTTATAATAATAGTTTCCTTAGTTATGATAAAAGATAAATCAGATATAAAACTTTAGACTCATAAGAGAGGATAGATGATAGAATATTTTCCTTAATTTGCCAAATGTAAGTGGACCAAATATTGTAACCATAATTCTTGCTTGAGAACTCTTTTGTATATGTAATTTTACTGTGTTAAAGTTAAAACCTTTCTTTTTAATTAGACAGAAAAGGGTGATGATGTGGGATGTCCTTCTTCATGTGTTTTGCTTTTATTGGTTAATAATAAAGCTGTTTTGGCAAATAGCTTTGCAGAGTAAAGCCAAGTGGGAAACCCAAACAGAGAAATATAGAGAGAGTAGGCAGAGTCAAAGAGATACCATGTAGCTGCTAAAGGAGAAAGATGCCAGAATCTTACTGGTAGGCCACAGCCTTGTGGAAATACATAGATTAATTGAAATGGGTTAATTTAAAATGTAAGAGCTAGCTAGGGATATGCCCAAGTCTTTGGCCAAACAGTGTTGTAATTAATATAGCTTTTGTGTGATTATTTGGATCTGGGCAGCCAGGAAATAAAAGCACAGTCTCTGTCTACATGTGTGGCAGTGCATAAGGAGACCATTGTGGGTTATAGATATATTCCCATTGTTGGTGACGGCGAAGCGATGATAGGCATCATCAAAACTCATCCTGTGGCTTGTTTGAATAATTATAGTTTATTCTGAATTAATTATACTTTAATGATGCTGTTAAACAAAAGGATAGAGGCAGCAGTCACATCCTACTGTGAGTGTGCCTATCACAGTGTTGAGACTGCTTACAGTGTTCTCTTGCCCATGAATTCTACTCCCCACCAAAATAAAATTCTTCTTCATGCGTCCCTTTACTAGTCTTTCCATACCCTCTTTTATTCCCTCACACAGGCATTTTTTGCACACCCTTTAAGGCCAGATCCTATTCTAGGGTCTTGGAATGAAAAATTAGATATACTCCCCTCTTGCATGTGAGTTCATGGCCTTAGAGTCATGTCTGAACCATAGGCAATTTTGGTGTTGAGCCTGAACATTCTCAAGCCTGTGACACTATAAGTAGCACAAATGGGACATAAACAGAGCCAAATGAGTAGGAAAATTAGACATCAGTGTCTACTTCTGGAGTTTGACATTTATCACTCTGTCACAAGCTTTCTTCCAAATGAGCAATCTTGGTGACTTGACAAGATGCTATTAATAGCAGCTGCATTTTATCTCATGTATACCATGCTCATTGTGTTTTAACACTTTTTCCATGTGGTGTCCCCTCTGGCCTTTTCTCTTGTCACTTTGGTGTTATTGGGAGAGGTGCCTGAAGAATCCAGCTGGACATTTGGGGACCCAGTTCCCCAGACCTTCTCTGCTCTCCACAGCTATGACTAGTAGGGCTTTTATTTAATATCATGCACATCTTCTTGACCTTCAAGAAGACACCCCACGTTCTCCATTCCTTTCCATTTGTGTGACACAGTGTAGAGGGAGCACGGGTGGCTTCAATGGCCTCAGGATAGAGACAGGACCAGCTACAGCCCTCAGCCAGGTCAGTGTTATCCTGGGAGATAGATTTCATCAGAGTCACCATGTGACTAAGTTATATTCTGCTGGATTTCCAACCCAAGCCACTTTGTTCTAGACCAGTGGTTCTCAACCTTCCTAACGCTGAAACACTTTATAATACAGTTTCTCATGCTGTGGTGACCCCCAACCATAAAATTATTTCATTGCTACTTCATAACTATAATTTTGCTACTGTTATAAATTGCAATGTAAATATCCAATATGCAGCCCAAATGGGTCAGGTTGAGAGTCACTGTTCTAGATCATCACCATTTCCAGGTATCCACTGTTCCATATTTCAAAGGAAGATGTTAGTGGACAATAGAGAGGGAAACCAAAACCAAAACATTAGTCCACCTCTTTGTAAGACTTGGTTAACTTTTAGCAATGTCTTTGGATATTTAAAATAGGGAAATTAGAAAGCTCCCAGCCCCCAGTACCCAAAGAACCAAGTACCAGATTTCTAGGAGAATGCTGTCTTTGAACTTAAGTTGGCAATTCAGATTTGGAAAAGGTCTCTGTGCTGGGATAATATGCCAAAGAGAAATTTACATTGCAGTACTATAAATCAGATGTTAGTATGATAAACAGCCAAAGCACATTAACAAACCAAATCAAAACCCTAAACACAATCAATGTATCCATAGAGCCTTAACTTATGGCCAGTGTTGGGCACTATCTCACCTAACACTTCCACAGCCACTTCATTTTCTAGGTGTCACAGAAGGTTGTGTCTGAGGCCCCTGGGAATGAGTGCTGGTACCCGACTCCCTGGGGTCTACTTCACTCAGCAGCCATTTTCTTAGTGGAGGGCTGGGGGTCTGCTGGGTCTCCCTTCAAGAGCTTAGCACGGCACAAAAAGTTCTGTAAGTACTGTTCCTATGCGCCATTCATATATAGATAGAAAATAAGTCGATAGAGCTAAGTAGACATATATTTGGCATACATGAACACCTCGATTTTACACTTAACTAGAATTTCACATCCGTGGAAAAAGGTGAGCTTTTTGATCAGCGCTACTGAGGCCACATGAGAAATATTCACAACTGCCCCCGGTGACTATAAAGGCCAGGTTCCAGGATATCTCCCTTCCAAATGTAACCAAGTGCTTTAACACTCAGCCCCTTATAAAACTCGGTATTTGCATATAACCTCCATGTCCCCCCACCCCATAGGCTTTAAATCAATTCTAGATTAGATCTAACACCCAACAGAGTACAGTTGCCATAGGAACTGCAGCGGACCACATAGTTTAGGAAACAGTTTGAACCATCTGTACAGGGTCGGTATAGACACAACTTCCTCCCCCTGAATATTTTTGTCTGTAGCTGTTTGAATCTCCAGACGCAGGACCTGTGGATACAGAGGACTGACTCTGCTTGGAGCCCTCATCGGTCCAGCCTGAAATCAGAGTGGATGCCCAGACGGAAACTTCAAGAGAAACATAGGATCATAGTCTGATCTTGAGGCAGGAAGAGAGCTCTTAAATAGCGTCAAAAGTCTTCTCCTACAAAGGAAAGGTTGTGATATTTGATGGCAGCACAAGGCCCACTGAACAGAGCTAAGAGCACAAAGAATGCAAGAGGAGGCGCTTGCAGGGCGCGAGTTTCTGAAGCGCTAATGTCTGCAGTGTATAAATACCTCCCCTCAAAGACAATAGGAAAATGGGCAAAAGCTAAGTTGGTTTATCATTAAAGAGACCTCCAATGGCCAAAACTCATGTGAAATGATTAGGCTCTTAGTTATTGTACAACTGCAAATTAAAGACACATTATCCTCATCAGTTAGTATGAGGACATTTGAAAGAAAACTCACATTTTGTGAACAACTCATAGTATTTTATGATCCAGTAATTCCCCTCCTAGATAGTAACTTAATGAAAGCTTATTTTAGTGTACCAGGGGACTGTTTAAGATTTTTGTAGCAGCGATGCCTGTGTTGGTAGAGGTCAGAAATAACCCAGACATCTGTCACCTGAGGCCTGACAGGCAAGTGTTGGCATAGTCACACCTGCATGCAATGATGGTGGAGCCCCTGGACCCTCTTGTAGCAGTGACTCCTGTAAGCCTATGTTCCTGCCAAGGCTATTTTCCAGACAGCTTGTTCCTCTGGGATTGCCCTCTCTGTGACTCTGGATTTCTTTGCTGATTAAAAACCCCACTCCCCAGCTCCTAGGACCTCTATGTGTCCCCACATTTTCTTGAACCCTCATAGCAAAAGCTCATACCTGCTCCTCTGATAGCTTTTGGCAACTGGAACTGCCTTTTCTTCCTTTCACATTTTTCTTTGAATTTTCTGTTTTGGGACGATGATTTTTCAAGCACTGCTCTGGGTGTGTAGCAGGAAGAGGCTTAGCTGCTTGGATAAAAGCAGGCACTGCGCAGCTTCTGCATCAAATCCCCACGATTCAAGATTCAGTGAGATGTCCACGCCATATCGCTTTGCCCAGGTTCAGCTGTTGCCTCTTGCCAGCCAACAAAGTGGGTTCTTCGTTACCACTAAACTCTCTCAGGGTTTTGTTCTGCTCTGTTTTTTTCCTGTGTGTGTATATAACTTTTCTCTTTTCATCAAAAAAGTGAGAGAAAATTACATAATTTAAAACTCTTCTCTCTTTGAGACTTATCGGTCATGCCCACTCCCTGTTACCATGATGAAGGTGTTCTGCAAATGTTTTCTCAGGGCAGCTATCATGGCACAGCTGAGGAATATTTACAGCCATCTAAATGCTGAATGTAGACTTGTAAGAGGAGACCAGAAGAGCACATGCAGGCTCTCTGAAGCCAGCCGTCTGTGCAAAGCTGCGACAGTAGATAGCAGTGGACCTGGAACACGTGACCTCCCCCTTACTCTGTATCCCTACCTTTTCATCTTCTCTCCTTCTTCCTCCTCCCTTTTGATTTAAGGTTCTTTAAACGCACTATACAATCCTTGGGTAAAGCTTTTCATGCAGTTTTGGGAGTCTGGGCAATTCATTTTTATTTTATTTTTTCCTATTCTCCTTGTCAGGGCCTCCCCATTTCCCTTTGCCAATGTGTTTCTTCTCGTCCATTCTTTTCCTTTTCTATGGAGCATAGAATCTTTCCTGAAATGTCTCCTGTTAGCAGAAGCCTGTACTCTGACCCACAGCAAAGGCCTGACACTCTGTCCACAAGGTCTGTTTGTCCACCTCTGCCTCTGATTCAATCCTCTGCTCGAGAGGCCAGCTGTCGTAAGTTACAAGTTGCCTCATGATTGGCATTTTGGGCTTGTGCAGACTGTTCTTTCATGTGGGTCTCCAGAGGAGGCATTCTTCATGGGACAGTCAGAAATCCAAGGAACTAGCTGCAAGCACAAGAAATAGAAATTCAGCCCCAGCAGGAAACATGATAATCAAGATTCTCAAAGATGGTAACCAAAGGGAAACCTTTAAATGGCTGGAGGAAAATCAAACTGGAATATAAGGAAATAAATGTGCTCTGCTGGTGTCTTCGAAGTTGTAAAAGCAGAGAACCAGCCTGCTCTGCTGTGCCCACTAAGAGTATTCTTTCAAAATAAATGCATGCCAGGCGTGTGGAAACTAAGACTTTACCGCCAGCAGAGCCGCACAGAAGACGCTCAGCTGGAAAGATAACAATGCTGCTGCAAACTCTAGCCACGCCCAGGAAGATAGAGTGCAACAAATCACCACAGACAGATTGACACGCCTTTTCAACGCAGTCCACTTTTTAAATAGGAAGATAAACCCCCGATAATGCAGTTGAAAGTTGATTATATCTGGAGATTGTTATTGTTTTATGTAAATATGGAAGCTAGAAGTGAAAGGTGAGAAGTGGGCCCGTGGCATCGTCAACGTGATCTGCATGAAGTGGTACAATGGCAGTTGGAAGTCCAAGCTAGTGAAGAAGCAATCCTGAGCAACCACTGGAGTGGCAGGAATGCAGCTAGTGATGCTGCAAGCTTGAACAACCTAGTGGGGCAGCAGGAATGCAGCTTAGGATGCTGCAAGCTTGAGCAACTACTGGAGTTGCAGGATTACAGCTAATAAGGCAACAGAGGAAATAGAACGAAAGCACAAAATGCAGGACAAGGCACACAGGAGAAAGGGAGGAAACGGGACAGGTAAGAAGCAAACAGCACAAAAATAACATTTACCAAGATAAACCATATACTGGGCCATACAGCAAGTCAATAAGCTATAAAAGATTACTGTATGTCTTCTGATCACAGCGGAATTAAATTAGAAATGAATAGAAGAATGCTGTCTTGAGAATCCTTGAATGTTCAGAAATGAAATAAAATACTTCTGAGCAATGCCTAGATTAATGAAGAAATAAAAAAAGAGAAATTAGTATTTTGAAAGGAATTGCAATGAAAGCAGATTTAAAGTTTTTATTTATATTTTTATTGTATTTTGTTTTTACATAGAATTTGTAAGATGTTGCTAAGGAGTTTTGATTTAGTGCTATGTAAGCTGCCACCCTAGAAAACAGAAAAAGCAGAGCAAAATGTGGATACAAAATAAAGTTCAAACAGAAAACACTGACGCCGAAAACAGAGAAAATAAAAATAAAAATAAAGATTATATTTTGAGAATATCTGTAAGATCAAAATTGCAGCCAGACTTACTGAGAAGATCAAAAGGACCCAAATTATCAATCCATTGTGACATCACAACAGGCTCCATAGCTGTCAAAAAGACAGCACCAGAGGTTTTTTGTTTATTTGTTTGTTTTTTGATTTATTGAGACAGGGATTGTATAATCCTGTTATCCTGGAACTCACTCTGTAGATCAGGCTGGCCCAAACTCAAGATCCATTGATCCGCCTCTGCCTCCTGAGTGCCGGGACTATCATCTATAAACCTGATGAATAAGGAGGAGTTGGCAGATGTAAAATGCCAGCATTCAAGGTACAGATGCTCCACTTCGCCCAATATGCTGAGCTGGTTTTGTTATTGTGTGGTCCTTTTCCTTTCCTTTTCTTCTTTTTCTTTTTTGGATCTAGGGTTTCATGGTGTCACTCAGGTTAACGTCAAACTCATGATCTTCCCACCCCAGCCTCGTGGGCTGGTATTGCAGGTGTTCGGCCCTGCTCAACCCAACAGTGAGTTTTCAGTGAAAAGTTTTCCTATGTCATCCATGTTCAGTGACTTTCTGGTGGAATCTAGCAAACATTTGAAGAGGATTATACCAGTTTTACATAAATTCCTGGAGCTGAGAAAGCAGCCATACTTTCTTAATGAGCGGTTTGAGGCCAGTGTTAAGTCAAGAGCAAAACCAGAGGTGGTCATTACAAGATCATTATGGCAGAGAAAGCTGTCCCTCGTGAAGATGTATGCAATTGAAACAAAAATTTATCAGCTTATACTAACACTATATAGAGGAAAAGTGATAAGTTGTGGGCAAAGTCTTCATCCAAAAAAGTGAATTTAGTATCAAAAATCCATGTGCAAACTGTTGGGATGCTCAGTGATTGACAGTGCTTGCTGCCCTAGCAGAGGATCTGAGTTCAGTTCCTAACACTCATGACAGGCTGCTCACAACTTTCTGTGACGCCAACTCCAGGAGATCCAGTCCCAGTCCCTTTTCTGGCCTTCTCAGGTACTGCATGCACGTGCCCTTAACCCACGCAGACAGACAAACACACATATATACACAATTAAGAAATAAAATCTGAAAAAGTCAAACCAATGTCATAAATCATAACAAACTAAACCTGAAAACTTAAAAAAAATATCAACTCAATGTATAGGAAAAATAATGTTTGAAGTCAATTCAAAACATATTCCTGATTAAAAAATAAACTTTCCTCAGAGTAGAAATGGGGCAGAGCTTCCTCACATGGAGAGGCGTCCACAGGAAGCGGGCGCTCACCCCAGAGGGTAAAAGAGTGAAAGGGTGGGCAGTGGTGTCTGTCAGACCTTCTAACTATGCAAAGAGGCAAGACAAAGAAAGGAAGGGTGTTCATATTGGGGAAAAAATACACTTACCTTTTTCCACAGAGAATATTATCCTTGCATAAAATCCGATGGCATATTCCTTATGACTTCAAGACTCCTACTAAACTTCTACAGTCAATATAATGTGAAATCACCATCAAGACATGCAGGAAGAAAACTAGAACAGAACAAAGAATTGACAGATAGACCCCCGTATGTGTGTGTGTATGTGTGTGTGTGTGTGTGTGTGTAGTGGTGAGCTCTGACTCAAACGCCAAGGCAATCCAGTGGGGACATAGTCATCTTTTCAACAAATGGTACAAACCCCCCAAACTCAGATTGTCACACAGATGAGAATAAAGCAGACCACAGACTGTGTGAACCAGGTGACGGTTAACAGGGTGTCATCTTTGGTGTGGGACAATTGTCTATATTCTGTCAATTACGTTTTAAATAAACACTGATTGGCCAGTAGCCAGGCAGGAAGTATAGGCGGGACAACCAGACAGGAAGTAGAGGTGGGTCAAGGAGAACAGGAGAATTCTGGGAAGGAGGAAGCCCATTCCCTGGCAGTCCTGCCCAGCCAAACAAGATGTGACTGCCTCACTGAAAAAGTGCTTGGCCATGTGGCTAACAGATACTAGAATAATGGGCTAATATAAGTTATAAGAGTTAATAAGAAGCCTGAACTAATGGGCCAATCAATTTATGACTAATGTAGACCTCTGTGTGATTTCTTTGGGACTTAATGATTGTGGGAACCGGGCAGGACAGAAAACCTCAGATAACACATCTTGTTTCGTAGAAGATTAAATGAAATTGCTAGAGTTTGAGGAACCTGCCCATGTTTTGCATAAATTGCCACTAAACTAGGTTCTGAACATATCTTTGATTCTAAACATTTTTTTCCTATTACCTAATATCTTGATATCTTTGGACTCTAGCAGTGATCTCTTAGGAAAGAAGAAAGAATGGGAATTGAAAAAAAAGTAGGAGAGAGAGGACGTAGGGGAGAAGGATGCAGGATAGCTGCCTTTAAGTCTGGAGAATTTTCTCTGAAAGAAGGCCTGGGGAATTTACCAGGGGACATCATGATTTCCCTCACCAGTGCAGAGTGAATGGACACTCTACTTGGCACCCCTGAGGCTATGAGCATGTTTTCTCACATAACTATAGTATTCTAGAATGTGAATTATCTCAAATGCAGGTACTCCCTGAGTGCCTTCCACAGGCTGTTCCATTCATCCCACGGGTTGCTAAGTACAGTTCCTGACACCATCACTGTTTTCAAAAAACTTGAAGAAAGTGAAGCTCCCATCAAGTTACTGTCCCAAAGTCCTATCCTGTCACAAGCTGGTGGAGACACCAGGAATCTAAAACTTGGTCCAACCCCAGAACGTGCTTCTGTTGTGAATGCTGTGCAGTGTGTCGAGTCTTTCCGGAACAGCGCCTGCTATGGAACTAATGAGCTGACTCTGACTCGAGCTCCCGTCTCCGCCAGTCAAAGTCTAGCACTCATCCCAAACCCTGATAATCTTCAGAGGACTCTCCGCAAACCTGAGAGGACACTACAGGCTCCTCAGGAGGGGACCTGTGAGAGCAGCTTCATTACTCAGGGTCATCCCTCCTCACCAAGGTAACGCTTCTTCTTCTTTTTAATTACTTAATTTATTTTTAAAAAAACAATGCTTTCTCCCACTCCCTCCCCTCCTCCCGCTCCCTCCATCTTCCCCCCACCTCATCTTTCTTAATCAAGTGGGTGTCACAGGTCTCCTAGAAGAGCCACCTGGGTGAGGAGAGGTGAGACTGAAGTGATCCCCTGGGGGCCACTGATTTTCATCAGTGCCCGGGGGATTAGGGAACAGACCTGATGCGCAGCATCTTTGCTGGTGGGCAGAAAATGGTGTCAGCCCTTCCCTGCCTCTTGGTGCACCCCTCTGCACTGATCAGGCCCTGTCTCTCAAACTAGAGGAAGGGTGGGGGACTTCTTCCCCACCTCTCCTCTCAGGCGCGCAGATCCCACAGCTTCCGTCCCCTGCTGCTTCTGAAATTGAATCTCATTTTCCAACTATTAAGAAACAGTATCGCCACAACTGATAATTAATATCACTTCCTATAGCTTTGATATGAAGTGTCTCTCAAAGAACTCCCATATTCAAGATTTAGTCATGGGCCTATGGCTAAGTGGGAGGTGGGAAAACCTTCAGGGCATGGGTGGGGTGCCACTGGGGACATGCCTTTGACGTGGATACCGGAACTCGGATCCCTTCCTGTCTATTTGCTCCTGGGTAGAGGGATCTTCTCCATTGCATCATCCCGCTGCAGTGTCCGGCCTCACCCACAGCTCCAAATCAACAGAGATGGAAAATGCAAATCGTGAGCCCAAATAAATCTTTCCTCTTTTGTGTGTTTGCAGTGCTCGCGGCAGTGGTGGGAAGCTGGCTAAGGCACTGAAGCATAAGGTGCAGTGCTGGAAGTGCTGCAGAGCCTGGCCTAGGATAGGAAATGCTCCTTTTCAGACTTGCCTTTTGCTCTGCATTGACTTTGGGCTCATTAAAGATTTACTTTTATTATTTTGATTTATGTATATATATCTATATGTCTGTATGAGTGCTAACAGGGGCCAGAGAGGGCATGGGATCCTCTGGAGAGTCCCCTGCAGTGGGTGCTGGGTGTGAACTCCCATCCTCTGCAAGAACAGCAAGCACTCTTTTTTTTTTCCTGCTCCTCCCAATTCCTCCCTACCTGTCTTCCCCACTGGATCCACTCTCTTTCTGTCTGTCATTAGAAAAGGACATACTTCTAAGAGATAAAAACCCAAAATGACAAAATAAAATATAAGATAAAACAAAAACACTGAGGCTGGGCAAGACAACCCAACAGAAGGATAAGAACCCCAAGAGAGCAGGCACAAAAATCAGAGACACCCTCATTCATACCCTCAGGAGTCCCACGAGAAAGACTAAGCTGAAAGCTATAATATATACACAAACGATCTAGCGTAGGACCTGTGTGGGCCTTTGCTTGCTGTTTCAGCCTCTCTGAGTTCATAGGAACTTTGCTCGGTTGGTTCAGAAGGCCTTGTCCTCCTGGTCTCCTCCATCCCCTCTGACTCTTTTACTCAGCCTCATCCTCCCTGGGGTTCCCTGAGCTCTGAGAGGAGGGATTTGATGGAGACCTCCTATTCAGAGCCCTGTATTCCAAGGACTCTCTGTGCCTATTGTTTGGCTGTGGGTTCTGCATCTGTTCCCATCTGGTGCAGGAGGCAGCTTCTCTGTTGATGGCTGGATAAGGCACGGATATAAGTATAGCAGAATATCATTAGGAGTCATTTATGGATGCCTTTAAAAAAGATCAGTAGTGTTTGTTTTTCCCCTAGGTCTCTGGGACAGAGAGTTAGTCTCTGGGTCTTCACCACCCAAACCGTGTCAGGAATGGGTTCCATCTCACAGCCTTTAGTCAGATCAGACACTGGTTGGATGCTCCCACAGGATCTGTGCCACCATTGCCCTAGCGTATTTTGCTGGCAGGATGAATTATAGGACAGAGGCTTTGTGGTTGGGTTGGTGTTTACAATTGTTTTTGGCAGCCTAGAGAATACCTCCCCTCACCAAAGAGACTAGAACATAGAGGGGAAGGCTCCATGCAGGCACCAGCTCAACTTCTCCATGTTCAGTGAGCTCTGTGGATGTTGTCCTCAGCCAAGGGGCCCCACTGTCAGTTTGTGGAGATCCATTGTCTTAGCAACAGCTCGAGTGGTGGGGATTTCCATGAAACTGTTGGCCAACAAGTCAATGGAATGGAACCCAGTCCCAGTACTGGAAGCTTCATTTGGTGACGAGAGATGCCACCTGGGATTCCGTATCCCCCATTAGGGGACCACATTAGGATTGCCTTCATTTATTTTAGGGAGTTCTCACTGTACTAGGTTTCCAGGTTATCCTTCAAATGCCCCCTCACTTCCAGCTGTCTTTCCCCAAATTCCTTCCCTCAACTCTATCTCCCTTCCCCCTCCCCACCCGATCCTCCCATTCCTGTCCCCATCTGCCCCTAGTCCACCCATAAAATCTATTCTATTCCTTTCCATCCCAGGGGATCCATGTGCATGCCCCCTTGTCCTTTTCCCTAAACCTAATCTCTCTGGGTTTGTAGATTGTAGATTGCTAATCATTTATTTAATGGCTAATATCCACATATAAGTGAATGCATACACATTTGTCTTTCTGGTTTAATGTTGAGGTCCTTGGTCCATTTGGACTTCAGTTCTGTGCAGGGTGGTAATTATGGATGCATTTGCATTCTTCTACACACAGACTTCCAGTCTGACCAACACCAGTTGTTGATGATGCTGTCTTTTATCCAGTGTGTATTTCTGGATTCGTTATAGAAAACTGCTTGGTGTATGGATTTATGCTTGGGTCTTCAATTGGATCCAATTGATCAGTGTATCTGTTTTTATGCCAATACCATATGGTTTTTTTTCTTTTTTTTTTTTTTTTTTTTAGTTTCTAGCTCTGAGGTACCACTTGAAGTCAGGAATGGTGAGACCTCCAGAAGTTCTTTTATTGTTTAGGATTGTTTTAACTTTCCTGGGATTTTTGTTTTTCCATATGAAGTTGAGAATTGTCTTTTCAAGGCCAGTGAAGAATTGTGTTAGAATTTTGATGGCAATTGCATTGAATCTGTAGATTGCCTTTGGTAAGATGGCCATTTTTTTTTGCCATATTAATCCTACCAATCTGTGAGCACGAGAGATTTTCCCATCTTCTGATATCTTCTTCAATTTATTTCTTCAAAGACACGAGTTTTTTTTTTATCATGTAAGTCTTTCACGTGTTTGGATAGTTACCCTAAGATATTTTATATTATTTGAGAACATCGTAAAAAGTTTTTTCCTAATTTCTTTCTCAGTCCATCTGTCATTTGTGTGTAGGAAGGTTCTGATTTCTGAGTTAATTTTATGAGCTGTTTTGCTGGAAGTGTTATCAGTTGCAGGATTTCCAGGTGGAATTTCTAGGGTCACTTACGCATACTATCACATCAGCTGCAAATAGTAATGCTTAGACTTCCTCCTTCCTAATTTGTATCCCCCTGATCTCATTCAGTTGTCTTATTGCTCTAGCTAAGACTTCAAGTATTATATAGAATAGAAATAGAGAGAGTAGACAATTTTGTTCCTGATTTCAGTAGAATTGCTTTGAATTTATCTTCATTTAATTTGATGTTGGCTAGAGGCCTGCTGTAAACTGCCTTTATTATGTTGAGGTATGTCCCTTGTATCCTCAGTCTCTCCAGGACTTTTATCATGAAGGTGTTGGATTTTGTCAAATGTTTTTCTGTATCTAATGAGATAATAATTCTTTTCTTTCAGTTTGTTTATATGGTAGATTACATTGATTGACTTTTCTATATTGAACCATCCCTGTCCTGCATCTCTGGGATAAAGCCTGCTTGATCATGGTGGATGATCTTTGTGAAGTGTTTTTGGATTGGATTCAGCTTTCAAGTATTTTAGTGCAAATTTTTGCATTTATGTTTGTAAGATGTGGTGGTTTGAATAGGTATGGCTTCATAGACTCATGTGTTTGAATGCTTGGCCCATAGTTAGTGGCAGTATTAGAAGGTGTGGCCTTGTTAAAGTGGGTGTGACCTTGCTGGAGGAAGTATGTCACAGTGGTGGTGGGCTTTGAGATCTCCTGTGCTCTAGCTATGTTCAGTGTGGCACACAGTCTCCTTTTGCTGCCTATAGATCAAGATGTAGAACTCTCATCTTCTTCTTCAACACCATGTCTGCCTACATAGCATCATGTTCTGTCATTATGATAATGTCTTAAACCTCTGAACTCTAAGTGAACCCCAATTAAACGTTTTCCCTTATAAGAGTTGCCATGGTCATGATGTCTCTTCACAGCAATAGAAATCCTAAGACATAAGAGAAATTTGTCTGTAATTCTCTTTCTTTGTTGGGTCTTTATGTGGTTTGGGTATTAGGGTAACTGTAGCCTCATAAAATGAATTGGGCAATGCTCCTTCTGTTTTATTTTATGGAATAATTTCAGGAATATTGGTGTTAACTATTCTTTGGAAGTCTGGAAGAATTCTGTGCTAATGCCAACTGTTCTGGAGCTTCTTTCGGTTGGATGACCTTTAATGTCAGCTTCTATTTCACTAGGGACTATAGATATATTTAAATTGCTTATCTGATCTTGGTTTAACTTTGGTAAATAGTACCTATAGAGAAAATGACCCATTTATCTTAGATTTTCCAGTTAGCTGGAGTGCAGGTTTCTAAAGCTCCCATGGTTCTCTGGGTTTGCAGCTTCTGTTGTTAGGATTCCCTTTCAGTTTCTGAGTCTGTTAATTTGCATATTCTCTCTTTACCTTTTGGTTAATTTGCATAAAGGTTTGTCTATCTTGTTGATTTTCTCAGAGAACTAACTCTTTGTTTCATTGATTCTTTATATTGTTCTCTTTGTTTCTATTTTATTGATTTCATCCCCAAGTTGATTATTTCTTGTGTCCACTCCTCGTGGGTGTGATTACTTCTTTTTGTTCTAGAGCACTTAGATATGTGTTAAGTTGCTAGTATGAGATCTCTCCAGAATTTTTATGTAGGCACTCAGTTTCATGAACTTGCCTCTTAGAACTGCTTTCTTTGTGTCCCATAAGTTTGATTATGCTGTATACTCATTTTCAATGAATTCTAGAAAGCCTTTAGTTTCTTTATTTCTGTTTTGATCGATTTTTCATTCAGTAGAGAGTTGTTTAGTTTCCATGAGTTTTTAAGCTTCCTGTTGTTGAAATCCACCTTTGGTTTGTGGTGGTCTGATAGGATACATGGAGTTATTTCAATTTTCTTGTATCTGTTGAGACCTGTTTTGTGACTGAGTATGTGGTCAGTTTTGGAGAAAGTTCCATGAGGTGCAGAGAAGAAGGTATATTTTTCATATGTTTGGGTGAACTGTTCTGTAAATAACTGTTAGGCCCATTTAGTTTATAAAGTCTGTTAGCTCCAGCATTTAGTTCCCTGTTTAGGTTTTGTCTGGAGGACCTGTCTGTTGGTGAGAGTGGGGTGTTGAAGTCTTCCACTATCAGTGCGTGAGTATCAATATGTGATTTAAGCTGTGGTTGTGTTTCTTTTACAAATGTGGGTGCCCTTATGTTTGGCACATAGATGTTAAGAACTGAAATGTCATCTGGGTAGATTTTTCCTTTGATAAGTATGTAGTATCCTCATTTGATTAGTTTTGGTTTGTACTGTATTTTTTAGCCATTAAAATAGCCACACCAGCTTATTTCTTAGAACCGTTTGCTTGGAATATCTTTTTCAGCCTTTTGCCCTATCTGTCCTTGATGTTGAGGTGTGTCTCTTGGATGCAGCAGAAGGATGGATTCTGTTTTTGCACCCATTCTGTGAGTCTGTGTCTTTTTATTGGGGAATTGACACCATTGATATCGAGAGACATCAATGATCAATGATAGTTGATTCCTGGTTTTGTTGTTGTTGGCGGCAGTTGTGGTTGTGCTGTGTGTGTGTGTGTGTGTGTGTGTGTGTGTGTGTGTGTGTATGTGTGTGTGTGTGTGTGTGTGTGTGTTTCCCTTCATTTGATTTTACTAGTCTGAGATTATCTCTTATATTTTCATGGGTGTAGTTAACCTCCATGAATTGGAGTTTTCCTTCTAGCTTCTTTTATAGGATTGGATTTATAGATATATATTACTTAAATTTGGCTTTATAATGGAATAACTTATTTTTTCAATCTATGCTAATTGAGAATGTTGCTGGGTATAGTAGTCTGGGCTGACTTCTGTGGTCTTAGAGTCTACAGAACATCTCTCCAGACCCTTCTGACTTTTAGAGTCTTCATTGAGAAGTTAAGAATAGTTCTAATAAAGCTAACTTTATATGTTGCTTGGCCTTTTTTCCTTGTAGCTTTTAATATTCTTTACTTGTGGTATATGTTTAGTGTTTTAATTATTATGTGGTATGTGAACTTTCTTTTCTGGTCCAATCTGCTTGGTGTTCTGTATGTTTCTTGTACCTTTATAGGCATCTTTTTCTTTAGGTTAAGAAACTTTTCTTCTATTCTTTCATCAAAAATATATTTCCTGGGTCTTTGATCTGGTATTCATCTCCTTCTTCTGTTTCTATTATTCTTAGATTTGGTCTTTTCATAGTGTCCCAGATTCCCTAGATGTTTTGTGTCAGGAGTTTTTTAAATTTAACATTTTCTTTGACCAATGTATCCCTTCTTTTCTGGTATCTTCAATGCCTGAGATTCTCCCTTCCATCTTTCGAATTCTATTAGTAAAGCTTGCCTGTGTAGTTCCTGTTTGAATTCCTAACCTTTTCATTTCCAAAAGTTCCTCATTTTGGTTTTTTTTAATTGATTCTATTTCTATTTCCAAGTCTTGAATGGGTTTATTCATTTCCTTGCACTGATAAATTGAGTTTTCCTGGACTTCTTTAAGCGATTTATTAACTTCCACTTTTGGGAACTCTATCATATTCACACAGGTGGTTTAAGATCTTTTTCTTGTGCTTCAGCTATGTTGGAATATTTAGGGCTTGCTTGGTAGGATAGCTGGGCTAGTGGAGACACCCTGCTCTGACTGTTATTGTGTTTTTATGCTGGTGTCTAGGCATCTGGGATTGGGAAGATTATAGGTCTAGGTGTTGGCTACTGGATTTATCTTTGTTGGGTAGGTGTTTTGTTCCATGATTTTGGTTTCCTGTCTGGAGAGTGTGGTGGCTATGTGTTACCTGGTTGGATATTTTCTTTGGACCTGATAGTTATGGTCACTGGGGTTATAGGTAAGATGTGTTTCTGAGTATTTGGAGTTGACTCTTAGGAATGGGGACAGGCTAGGTTCTGAAAGGTTCACAGGAAAGAGAAGAGCAAAACATTTAACCAGGATCTGCTTATATCATCTCCTTGGAATGGGGGGAGGCAGTGAAGGGAGGTCACCTGAGAACATCTGCCATAGCTGTGGGGATGAGGCTGGGGATTGGATCTAGAGGAGCAGAAGGAGAGGGGGAGAGCTACAGACAGCCTGCCTGCTTCACTGGCAGGAGTGGTCTTTTGGTTAGCAGGGAGTGTGCCTGCTAGGGGTGCAAGCCTGAATAAAGCAACAGGTGGGAAAGGGAGGGTGGGCGGGGAAGGTCTGTGGGATCCACAGGAGATGTGGGCAGAAGGTGAAGGAGGCTGCGGCATGTGTTCTGTTGCAGAGATACAGATGAGACTGCGGTACTGGGTCTGGGGGAACAGAGCAGCACAGACTTCTAACTGCTGAGCCATTGCTTTAGTCCCAAGCTCCACGTATTTAAAAACAGACAGATTCAATATTCTTTGCGTTAATTCAGATAAATCTTACATTTTCATTGATACCATTTATTCATGATGATGTAATCTATATGGCTCATTTGCTGAACATAAGTATTTAAAGTTGAACATTATGGTAAATCTTCCATATGCACAGTCACTTCAGGGTCCTATGAAATTAGAAGTAAAACTTGGTGACAATTTTGGCAGTGCCACGCAGAATGCTTTGTGACATGGTACAAAATGGACAGAAAGGGCTCACTGGCTATAATGAGGGAGTGAGTCCTGTGACTGAAGTATCAGAAGAGAATTCAGGGAGATTTGGAACTAGGTTGGGTCTTAGAGGTGAGGAAGGATTTACTAGTGAGAGATGCAGGGGTCCACCTGGACCAGCTGCTTCCTTTGTGCCTATGAAGAATTTGGTCCTGATGTGGGAATCCACCTGGACCAGATGATTTCTCCGTGGCCCATGAAGACATTTGGGCCTGATGTGGGTAGGATCCTGAACCAGCTGCTTCCTCTGTGTCCATGAGGATGTTTGGGCCTGATGTGGTGTGCTCCTGGCCTTTTGTTTTCTTTTGAGGATGTCTTCCTTGAAGACACCTGAGCCTTTTCAGGTCGTGATCTAGGACTTACTCATCTTGGTCCTCTGTCCCCTCTGTACTGTAGCAGGAGTCAGTAAATGTTTGTTTGATACCTAGGACCCAGATGAGAGAGAAGGCTTGAGAATGTGGGATAAGAGTTTATTTCTTTCAAATTTCAAACAGTTCTTGAAGTCAGACCCCGTCCTAGGTTCCCAAGACAGTAAGCATCCCTGGGGCTACAGTGTCTCATCTCCAGGGCTCAAAAAGAGGCTTTGCTTTGTGCTGGAACAACTTGGAAAAGGAGGGACCCAAAGAAAAATGTCATTTGCTCAGACCCCCCCCCCATCCTAGGCAAGGTGTTTTTTATCAGTGCTCTTTGTGGCATGTTTCTGCATTATTCTCCCAGGACTATCCAAAGGTACCACGTCCCTGGTCTCTAGCATCTGGTGGGTATCTCCTCATGAACAACCCATAAGCTAGGTGCAGACACTGGGCTGGTGCTGCAGTACCCCAGCTCCTCCCACCCCCTCCAAGGCTGAGAGCTGAAAGCTCTCAAGCAGCAAGGAAGACGTTAGGATAATCTCACATAATTGGTCTCACTACAGTACGGGAGCTGTGGCATGGCACGGCTTGACGACGTGTCAGCGAGTTATGCTGACTACTGGTGCTCTGGAGGTCCAAAAGAGGAAGGCCGGCATTGCCATGGGAAGGATCTGCAGAAGGTGTGGGGCCTGAAGAGGGGCTTGGAGCATGGGAAATGTTAAACTCCCTGAAAGGAGGCAGCCAGAGGATGCACAGACAGATGGAGGAAGAGCTTGGAACGGTGATGCACACTCCAGAGTTAGCGGCCCATAGGAAAAGTGTTGTGATGGGGAAGGGCATTTTCCTCGTGAAGGGTTGAAGTTCAGATGTCATTGACATCAGGGATAGCGAGCAATGGCACCAAACATTTATTGAACACAGAATCCTAGTGAGCATCGAACTAAGCACATGACGAACGTAACCTCAGTTAATCCCACAAAGCCCCGTGATGTGCTTAGAGCACTTGTGGCCTCTACAGTGCCTTCAGAGAATGAACAAATGGCACCCCAGAGAAAACATTACCTCATGGGAACACAACTTGGGAAAGCGACTGAGAGCAGTGTCCAATGCCCAGCTGTACCTGGCAGTAAAAGCCATCATAACATTTACCAAGCATAAGCTGTGATGCAAGTCCTGCACTGGTGGTTCATGCATGCATTGGTTTTCTTCTTCTTAGTTAATTTTTTTTCATTTGTGTGTATCAGTGTTATGCCTGCATGTATGTTTGTATACCATGTGTGTGCAATGTCCACGAAGGCCATAAGGGGGCATCATATGCCATAGAACTGAAGTTAGGAAGGTTGTGAGCTGCCATCTGGGGACTGGGAATCAGACCTAGGTACCCCGGAGAAGCATCCCATGCTCTTACCCACTGTGCTATCTCTCTGGCCCCTGCATTAAGCTTTCACGATCCTCCTAGGTGGAATATCTCCTCTCCATTCCCCTGCTTTCTACATCTTCACCTTTCTGGGGATGATGGAAAAATGAGTTAGAAATAAATCATGGAGGACTTTGAATGCCAGGTATGGGAAACACACTTTATTCTGTAGGTCTATGCGACATCTACCCTGGTTACTCAATGAATTTCTAACAGAGCCCTCGAGCTACCCAGGCCTCCCCCCCCCCCCCCCCCCC
>PVIU01001629.1:12500-137642 GCA_004026605.1 Ondatra zibethicus | reverse complement strand
TGAACATTTCCCACTGAACCCTCCTCCTCCCATTGACTCAGTCCAACATGCTTAACCTCCCTGGATTCTGGCACTTTTTTATTTCCTGTCTTATTGTATTTTCTCCAGGATAGAGCCTTTGGCACTAGCCCCTCTCACTGAGCCTCACATGATCCTGTGATGGCTGCTGTCACTGTTGCCGGCCCCTGAGATGGCCAGTCTCACTGGGTCTCACCTGCTACTGAGCTATCGTTCTTGGCTTGCGGACCATCCGATGCCATGGAGCTCAATACAATCGCAGGGTAATTCTTTTGTTCCCTTGCTTGAACCATTGTTGGGCATCAGTTGAATGCCACTGGTTCAGGCATGTTAACTCAGCGCATCTAAGCCGGCTGCACTAAGTTACCTGCCCAAGAAGGGCCTCCGCACTTCCTGCTTCTAGACAGCACATAGCTGCGGTCGGTCCACACCTGCACGCTTGGGATGGCAGCACTGAAACACCTCGGCTTGATGGTCATAGTCCTGCCCCGTGCCCTTCATGTGCCCCTGCCGGGTAGCCTGCCCTGCCTGTTCCCTGTATCTGGCGACTTGAGAGTTGATGTTCAGTTTGGCAGGAGGCTTCAGGTCCTGCGCCAGCTGTGCCGTAGGAATTCTTCAGCTCGGTTTGTCTAGCCCAGGTCGACACAGGTTGTTCAGTGTTGTGAGTCATGCTGTTGTTTCTAGCCCAGGGAAAGCCCAGCCTCCCTTCTAATACCAGGCTCATTAATACAGTGGGAGTGTTTTCATCAGCGGGGAAACCTTGCAGCTCCGGTGAAATGAGGAGCCATCATTCACAGGTGCTCACTCTACCCAGTGCTCAGCCAAGCGCTTGCTCAGAAGCACTTTGTCTCACACAAAAGCCTTTGTAATGTCTCTAATGATATTCCACCCATTTTGTTCTTGAGAAAAGGAAGGTCTCTTTAGAGGCTGAGAACTTGTCAAGGGCTGACAGGTAGAAAAGCTGGAATTTAAGCCAGGGTTGTCTGGCTACCCGCGTCTGCACTGGTCCCTAACAGCCATCCTCACTTCAGCCAGCCCTGCATCCTCAAGCTCAGGAGTCCCTAGCCATGCTCTCCGCTCAGTTGGTACCTTGAACACATCTGGCTCCAGACTGCTTCTCCGGAGGGTCTTGAAGGACGAGTCTGTCTGCTCTTCTTTGAATGACAATTACATCCACTTGTAGCTAGCATTTGGGGACGTCACCTAAAATAGTACCCCACGAATTACTCCTTCTCCTGTTTACTGCCCCCCCCCATGCTTTGTAATGAGCCTTTCCTGTTCATCCATCCAGAGGTGGATTTTACTTTCTCATGGATGGTTCAGTCTCTTTGCTGACCGGGAGAAAACAGTGGAAGTATATTCTGAAATCTTCCAGCTTAGGCCATAGAGGCCTTCTGGGTTGGCTCTTACAACCTAGTCACTATGTGAGGAAGTATAGGCAGGCCTACTCAAGGAGGCTGCCTGGAGAACAGGCACAGTTCAAGGTTAGCATTGGCTCCAGACAGGTAATTAGAACCACTTGGATCTTCCCTTGCTGGTTTAGAGATCTCTGCCATCCATACTCAATCCCAGTCACCCCCAGAATCAGGAACAAAGCCAGAGTTCTGGGGTGATACACACTGCAGTATATAAATTACCAAGAGTCAGCGCCTGGGACTGGAAGATGGGTCTGTGGGCAGAGTGTTTGTCACTGAGGCATGAAGGCCTGAGTCCAGAACTCAGCATCTGTCAATGATGGTCAGGTGGGGCAGTCTGCCTCTGCCCCTGCTTCCAGAACTCCCCCAGTGGCAATCAGGCTAGCTAGGCTACCTGAGTCAGTGGCTCAAGTGAGAGACCTTGCAGGCCTCAGTATATAAAGCAAAGAGTGACCGGGGTGATATCTGACATCACCCTGGCTTCCACATGTATGTAAACACTCATGCACACCCACTTCAACACATATACATATGCAAGAACACACACACAGAGAAGGGAAAAAAGCTGAGGCCTGAAAAATCATTTATAATCGCTGATTGCTCTTCTCGATTATGTATTGATTTAAGCGTGGTAGTACCCTTCTTTAGTCCCATCACTGGGAAGGCGGAGATAGGCAGATCTCTGTGAGTTTGAGGACAGCCTGGTCTACTTAAAGAATTCCAAGCCAGACCCTGTCTCAAAATAAAAGAGAACAACGCTGCACCTTGGCTTTTGGATTGAGGGTAAAACAGTTTGTTAGCACAGGAAAACTTTAAAAGCTCAAAGGGAATAAAAAAAGCTTCAGCTGAGGACTTTATTATCAGTTCCAAACATCCCCAAGGTAAACAGCAAGGTCACAGGTCGCCTGCGAAGGAGCTCCACAGACGATCTTCATCCAGACGGTTCTTTGAAAGCGCTGTGATTTTCTACTCTCCTGATTTTGTCTAGGGAACACGTTTTCAGAGAAACACAGAGGTGTGCCCTGAGCAAATGCTGTAAGACTGGTATGTGGACACTAAGTATTGCCTTACACATGCTCACACTCTCCTTGCTTCAGCAGCCTTCTGGAAGCATCCTCCTGGGTTGTGTGTCAGTGGATGGGCACAGTGCACACACCATAGACGTTTACTTCTTTCCTTAAATTCAGCAAACGAGTTCCTACTACCACATTCAGAGAGACAATCAGGATAAGTTAGATTTTCACAGTCTTTAACCATTACCAAATAGTGACGGTCTGCATTCTCAGAGCCGCTAAACAGTTCTACTTAGTGTCCTACCCAAGTATCTAGAATAGAGTTGCCCCAGAAAACTCTGCTTGGGAGACTCTCTGTGTATCTGATAAATGAAAGAAGGATGGACGGAAGGAAGGACGGATGGAAGGAAGGAAGAAAGAAAGGAAGGATGGGCAAAAGGAAGGATGGAAGGAAGAACAGGTGGAAGGAAGGAAGGCCGGACAGAAGGAAGGATGGGAGAGAAGAATGGAGGTAGGAAGGAAGGACGGACGAATAGAAGGACAGACAGAAGTAAGGAAGGAAGTACAGATAGATGGAAGGAAGGAAGAAAGAAAAAGATGAACAGAGGTTGCCTAAAGGAAGACAATGAGCAAGGAGGTTCTGAGTGACAGGGAGAGAGCATTTCACAGTGCAATAATCAGCCTCTCGGGATGAGAGTCAGCTGAACCGCCTTTGGTTCCGGAAAGCCCTACCTGCCTCAGAGCCTGCTCAGCTGGAAGGGAGCTGAATTAAGACGGTGAGTGAATACTTAGCTCTGCCTTTAGCCAGCCTAGTGGGGTGTGGCTTCAACTTCTGCTGCGGGACCCTGCAGGTCATAGATAGGGGATGGAAACAGGAACACGGAAGCGGGAAGAAAGCATTTGCAAAGGGCATGGGGGCTCTCGCAGGATAAAAAGTTGAAGTATGTGTGCTGTTCAGTGGTTAAAAGGGGCCAAAGAAGATTTTTATCTTCAGTCTTGCAGCTATTCCCACGAGGAGGAGGGTACTCAGTTGCCTTGCTGCTCATGGCCTCAGGGGGCCCAGGGGAAAGCAGCAAGCAGGAGTTATATGACCACGGGAGAGAGAAATCAGTTGTGAGTGCACTCAGAGCCCAGGACCCCAGAAGCCTTTGTTCTGGGTGTGCTTCCTCCACTTATCTCGGGGCTCAGAGAGACACAGCCTGGCAGTATCAAACTGTGGTGGGAGACCCACCAGGGAAGACTGCTCAGACGTGGGATTAAGCCAATAGAAAGTCTTTATTAGTCTTTATCTGGTGACTACACTGGGTGTTCAGGATCCCAGCGTAGCCCTGAGCTTTTCTCAGGGTGAGCTTTTAAGCACAAAAACCATGTCCTGGGTGTATCACAGTTAATAAAAACTCAGAGACAGAAGTTGGCATCCAACATGAAGGTCAGAAAAGCAAGACAGCCAGCCACTGGCTCTTACCTCTACCTCAGCCTGAAATGATGGTCCTGCCTCCAGGAATCTCACAATGAGACTGAGATGAGACCCTATCTCCTCCCATCTTATATTCCTCTCTAGTGCTGGGATTGAAGGCCTGCACCACTACCATCCAGTGTCTATGGCAAACTAGTGTGGCTATTGGGATTAAAGGTGTGTGTCACCTTTGCCTGGTCTGTAAGGCTGATCAGTGTGGCTGTTTTACTCTCTGAACTTCAGGCAAGCTTTATTTATTAAAATACAAGTGAAATATCACTACACTTGGGTTGTCATACTTCAGTTAACAAGAGCAGTTAGCCAGAAGTAGAACTACAGAAGCCACAAAGCAAGGTTAGTACGTTAGAGACTTTCCTAGAACTGTGGACTTTGATGGATGAGGTCTTTGTTTCCGTTTTGGCAGGTGGTGCTGTCTCCGTGCCGAGTTTCATGGCTGGAATGGCACTTCCGTCATGGAGTCAGTTGTGCAGAGGTCTGGGGCCTGCTGTGCAGATGTGGGGGAAGGCCAGCAGGTGAGTGGAAGCTATCCTTACCAGGAGCTTTGGGAACAGATTCCTGAACTGGATGACCTGGGTTAGACCCCGGTGTTACATTCTGGGGTTAGGTAGCCTGGGCTAGACCCCAGTTTTGCAGCTTATTGTTCTGGAGTTAAGTAGCCTGGGTTAGACCCCTAGCTTTACAGCTATTATCCTGGGTGAGCTGATAAGCCTCTCATGGCACAGTTTCCTTCTGTATAGGAGGTCAGGTAGTGAGGGACTAGGAATTAGCCTCCCTGTTTGGTGGACTAGATGATAAAGACAGAAAACTTCCAAGATGTCAGGCTTGTTCCTCACCCTGCTGGCCTGAGTCTAGGAACTTCAAACAAGTCAGTCAGGCCTTTTCTCTCCCTAATAGGACCCCTCCCTCACATGCAGCAGCCCAGTGTCCGGCTGGAGCAGGACATGATTATAGGGCAGTTGTGGGTTGTCCTGTCCTTGTCAAAACAGAACAACCCTAGATTAGGGCGGAAGACACCCTCAGAGATCCTTGAAAGCCCCTTTCCACCTCCCAAAGATAAACAGGGCTGAGCTTTGCAAGGTCTTTCTCTGTGTGCACAGAGTGTGTGCCTACAAAAGTGTGTGTGCGTGTGTGTGTGTATTGTGTGTGTATGTGTGTGAATGTGTATGTGGTATATTGTGCTTGCATATGTATGTGTGTGCATGTGTGTATGTATGTATGTATGTGTGTGTGTGTGTGTGTATGCGTGCACGTGTGAGTGCGTGTGTTTCTTCATCCTTAGCAAAGCCTTTCTTCACCAGCTGATTCTGTCTGCTGCGTGAGAGAATTTCTCCACTGCTGCCTGTTACAGTCAAAATTTTTCTTTCCTGCCTTTCAATTAGTCAACTCCTAAGACTCTGATGGTGACGGCGGTGCCACCGCACTGGGGTTGGCTGGGGACTAAAGAAGCCAACTACCCAGGGCTGTGCTAGTTCACGGAGGACACATAGCTGTCAGTCTCATTGTTCCTACAAGAGCGACAGCCATCAGCCTGGCAGTCAGGTTGCCTTCTGTTCTTTCACAAGGACACGCTATTTCAGTATGGAAAATTCTTTTCCAGGTAGCAACTGGCTTGGTCCTCATAGCAACCATGTATGACACGTGGGGTTGGTCAGTACTGTTATCCCCAGATGAGAAGATGGTTTTTGGTCACTCTGTGACTTAGAAGGGAAAAGAGAGTGTCCTGGCCTGTGATTGAAAAGTCTGGCAGACATTCCTAGCACTAAATTGCCTCTCCCCAGTGTCCATGTGTATAAGACCAGACAGCAGCAACTTTGGGAGGAGAGGGAGTAGTCACCAAATGGGTTTTCACAAGCCTGGCAATCTTCGAGCTACCTCACGGTCTAGGAACCAAGCTCCCATGGTCCGTGGTCCACATTGCTGCGGTTTCCCTTTAAAGTATGTAGCTGGGGCTGGGGGTTTGGTCAGGGGGAAAGGAGAACCGAGCCTGTGGAACCCTGGCTAGAAAGCCATGCGGAAACTAAACAAGGAGTCCTGGCAGTAAATACTGACAGACAAAGGAAGCTACCTTCTGGCACACGGATTCCCTTTTGCTATAAACTTTTCATGCCACATCGTACTTCAGTTCCGTTGATTGAAAGCCAAATTGTGGGCCTTGGGGCAAACACGATATGAGGCTTCTGGGAGCATCCCTGATATTATGAGCACTTTCTCTCCACATTAACCTCTAGGAAGTTAGCTCAGTGTGGGCGCTGATCATACAGAAAATGAAATGAAACGATAAACATGTTCCCGGGTCCTCTGCTGGCAGATCTGACGAGGCGGTGTCTAAGATGTCAGGAGAGACACTTAGCTCCTGTGACTTCCGGTACTGGCTGACTCCACCTGAACTGGTGAGAATTTGTGTGGGCGGTCGTGTTAGGGGGATGCTTCCTATCTCATAGTGGGAGAAAGGGCCCCAGAGAAGAGGAATCCTGGTCCCTGGAAGATCCCACTTCTCTCTAAAGGTGGGAAGCGAGCAGACAGCATGTGCAAAGCAGGGTTCTCCGCAGTGTCTGAGGTACAGGGACTTCTTCAATGCCTTGACCACCTTTGAAACTTCAGGGAGCTTGGTTCATCTCCTTGCGCCATTCAGCTGTGTTCCCTTTACCATTCAGTTACATTGTTGATTCTTTAAAATTCCAAATGAGAAGAAATCAACCATGCTTCATATATTTATCTCACTAACCTCTGCGGAATGCACAGGCAGCGTTAATGAAGTAAATGAGATAATTGGCTTCCGAGAGCACACACTGTGGAGAACCAGACAAGTTAGAGGGATGCTCTTGCCATGTATTTAACTGCTCTGACTTCTTGCTTTCTTTTCCTTTCACACACACACACACACACACACGCACACACACACACACACACACACACACACACACACACACACACACACACACACACACACACACACACACGGCAGGGTCCCTGTGTAAATTAGACCTGCAGGCATTCTCTGCCTCAGGGAAAGGTCGCTGCAGCCTGGCTCAGGATGGTGTGAGTCTCAACTTCTGAGTTTCAGAATAAGTTTGAAAACATAAAACAAAAGTTTGGAAGGAAGATACTGGGTTTTAAGAGCTTTTTGGAAGGAAGATACTGGGTTTTAAGAGCTTAGGACTTTGCATGCCAAAAGCCTTTGCTTTGCAAGACACAGGACCTAGAGAGTACAAAATCAATCGGAAATGTTTCCTCCACCACACCCGCGGCTCCATACATAAAAACATAGTTTCTGGGCTAACTGGGAGGACTTGGAAGGTGCGCGCACCACGCCCCGTCTGCGCTCTATGCGCCACCATACTGTTCGCGAGCCGGGCAAGGGGCTGGAAATCGAACCACACAAAGACTCACAGACAGAGAGAGACAGGTCATCCTTGAAGCCAGAATGCCCCCTTTGTTGTGTTCAGGGGCAGCTTATATAGGGATAGCCACACCCCAGCCAAACCCACCAGAAACCACTCTCCTGCCATCAGAAACTCTGGAGTGCCTTGTGCTCAGAGCAGCTGTAGGCACTCAGATCAGGGGAAAACAAGTTGTTTACAAGAAATTCAGGATCTGGGGGCTCACTGCTCCCAACATGAAGGAATACAACAGAAGAAGGGTTGTCCTTCCTGTCTAAGAGAATGAGTGCCAGAGAGAAGGATGGATCCGGTTATGTCTGGGGCAGCCTGGAGTGGAGCATCCTTTGCACGTCACTTCCTAAGATGTGTTTGTAGCAGCCTCTTGGTGCTCAGCATTGTCTGGAGGACAGGCAGATGACCCCTGTGTAGAAAGGGGCACAGAGGCAGTCACGGTGGTATTGGATTTGGAGAGTAGATTCTGGGACAGATGAAGACGTCCAGAGATCACTAGCAGAGAACCAGAGCAGGTGGGCCACAACTTAGCATACTGGCACAAGTGCATGGTAACAGCTGAGCAATAATTCCTCTCACTATTACACTCTGCCTTCCCATTAACGGGGCATTAAGTTCAGCTATTGAGTAACAAAGGAAAGATGGTGTGTGTGTGTGTGTGTGTGTGTGTGTGTGTGTGTGTGTGTTTAGTTTATATTGTACACAGAAATGCTTATCTTTCACACAGGTCATTCCAGTTCAGTATGATGTGGGCTCTGACTGGAAAAGCTGGAAATGAAAGGCAATCTGGAAACTTCTAAAAGGTCATCTGACCCTGGCCCGGGTAGAGGGCATGTTCGGGAAGGCTTTTTGGAGAAAGTGATGCTTGAACGTAGAAAGGAAAAGAAATGACTAAGTAAGCCCAAGAACCAGGCGAGGGCCTTCTTCAGAAGCAATGCTGGTGTGTGACTCATCCCTCCAGGGGTGGAGAAAGCTTAGGTTTGGAAGGGAGCGGTGTGAGAGCTACGTACATCAGGGATGGGAATGCACCCTAGAGGTTAGGGCTGGAAAATTGGTTTGGGGAAAAGAAAGATCCACTGTGGAAGTTTTGAGACGGAGGGTATCACAACACCCTGAAGGCAGTGGCCACAAATGCTGCAGTCACAGACTTGTGAGTCACCAGCTGCTAAGGGGACAATGGTACCTTCCCTCAGCCAAAATATAATGGCCCTCACTAGCTGCTAACTGCACGGTCTGCTCCTTCCTGCGCACTAGGTTGCTTTCCCACCATAACCACCCTGTGAGGTCGCTGTTGCTGTTTTCTCAGGTTCTTAGATTACAAACGACAACCACACGGTTTCAAGAGGGCAGGCAGCTTGTCAGATGCCATGGAACCTGATTGTGGGCCCACAGGAACCAGCCGTTTTCCTTAGCCACACCCACTCAACCCCGGGGTACCCAGAGAATGTGAGCAAGGGAGTGTCTGCCCCAGGAGGAAGTCAGAGACTCCCTCAGGCTTCAGTGAATTCCTGTTTCCAAGGAACATATCTAAATGTCAGTCATTAGTGGACTAAAGGGCTGAGCTGGTCCATCCAACTCCAAACATGCCAGTTGTCACCACAGAGGCTTCTGATATTCCTTACCTCAGTTTCCCCAGGAAGGCCTTGAACTGGTTCTCAATGTAGAGCTGCTTCAAAACAAGGAGTAATCCAGAACAGAAGCACAGACTCTGTGAGACCTCTCTAGGCCCAGGGATCTGGCACACATGGCACACTGAGTATATTCGTGTCACAGTGAGGAGAGACAGCAGGATCCTACCTGACTGCTGAGATGGCAAAGCAGATGAATGCTCCCATAAGGAGCTGTAATATAGGCCATGACCTCGGAGTATATGTAAATTACCTCTGAATGCTGTTTGCATCGGACGCTCCATGCTTTGGTCAGTAGTTTGGAGATGGGGAAGACAAACAAAACAGGCTGGATCGAGAGCATCCAAGATGATGCCGATGCATGGATCCTTCTTCTGGGTGCCTTGAAGCCTTAGGAAGGACTTACAGATTTACCTACGGTGTTGCTAACTAGCTATGGGCGCTTTCACAAATGACTTCTTCCTTCATGTCATAGAGTGGGGTTATTGACAACTGTTGAGGGTTGTATGGAGAATATGTGAAGTGGTGTGCACATCACTCTTCTGCCCTTGAAGTTCACAGCAGCCTCAGTCGCCATGATCATAACCGTTCCACTCTTGCCTCCCACTTTCCTCACACACCACTGTGGTTTTGGCTGGAGAGTCTTCTTGCTCAGCCCTTCAAAGAGCTGTTCTCATGGCCACTGTGGTGTGATCTCCTGTGGAGGATGCATGGCTGGGGAACGAGCTCTTGGAGTCCTGGGATTTGAGTTTTTTTCTGGTCACCTGCAGATGGGGATCAGGAATACTTGACTAGGGAGGAATCATTGAGAGTAATTAGTGCAGTGGCTGGAAGGGGACCTTGTTTCAGAAGTGACATTACTGGACATTTCTAGGGATGTATGCTGTTCATTAGGTAACAGGGCACAGCCCAGGATTATGATCCTTCTTGCAAAGAACCAGTTAGAGGGTGGTCTGAATGAATCACTTTCTCCAGGTCTATTTCCTTGATTATAAACTGTAGGTATTTTAAACTCCTACCTTTGGGACTTCTGTGAAAATAGTACTTGGCATTACCTAAATGGAAATTAAATGCCCTTTAAAATGATAAGACTATTTAACAAACATGTCATACTTAACCATGCACCAGGCACCATTCTGAGCAGTTTGTGTGCGCTGCCTCATTTAATCCTTCAGGGGTGGAAACTGAGGCACACAGAGAGGATGCACACCTTGTTCAGTATCTCACAGCTAGCCAGTGTGTCCGAGTTAGGCTGTCTGCAGCCCTCTTATCCTTATACTCAGAATGCTGTTCCACAAAGGACCCTCCCAAAGGGCTGGAGATATAGATATGACTGTCCTGCAGAAGGAGACCTAGGCCTCAGCCAGCGTGTTATTAACATTTGCTTGGCAAGCACTCTAATTCTTCTCGTGGTGTAATGAATCTCTATTTCTGGTAACCAAGTAGCAGACTCCACACAGATCTACCTCCAAGCTGTTTATCTCGAGTGGTCTGGAAAATAAAGGATGTGAGCTTGGCTTTTTGTTTTGTTTTGTTTTGTTTTCATTTCATTTGATTTTTCAGAACCATTTGCTTGTGGTGGGATTGATGGAGCATGTCTTTAATCTCTTCCACAGCTAGAGCTCCTCTGGGTTTAGAACAGCCTAGAAACCTGAAATTCACAGGGCAGAGCCAGTGTTGGTTCCAGCAACTGAATGTCTGCTTGGCTTTGAAGCAAAGCTCCTGCCTCTGCACACAAGTACCTCCCTGCCTCCCTGGGCACGCATTATCCTCCATGGCAAAGTATTTGAAGTGATACTCTTGTGCAAGTGGAGTGATGTGGAGAATTTCTTGCAAACAAAGCCATCACAGCAGGGAGGAGCATATGCTCCCTGGGATTCCTCCAGGGTGGGGAGAGAGAATTGGGCTGTGCAGTTGTTATGTCTTCCAGCTTTCCTGGAAGGCCCAGGAGGAGGCTTGAGTGCAGCAAAGTTCCAGGAAAGGACCCAAGGTTGTAGGGTCAGGGTTCAGAGGAGGAAAGAAGGCCCTGGTGAGCAGATCCCGAAGGGAGGGAGTCTGAGGACAGCCTCAGAACTGTGGCAGCAAAAGAGTGTGAGTGAGAAGCCGGGCTCCTGTGGGTGTCTTATGGAGATTAGAGGCTAATTGTGTGTCTAAAAATGAGACTTAGCTTTTATTTTTAACTATGTGTATATGAGGGCTGTATGATACATGAGCACTGGTCTCAGAAAGACCAGAGACATAGGATCCCCTGGAACTGGAGGGACAGATAGTTATGAACTACCCCGTGTGGGTGTTGGGAACATAGATCTTCTGCGAAAGGAATGCCCTCTCACAACCACGGACCCACATCTCCAGCCCCAGAACCTTGTTTTAATCGCTTTGGATTGGGCACACTTCTGTGACTGCATGCTCAGACAGCGCTGTGCCAGGTCCCTGGGTTCGTTTGGCGTTTTCTGCCCTTTTTGTTCCATTCTGCAGGTGTAGAATGCAAGAAGTATCCCGCTCCCATCTCCATGTCCTTGGTGGGACTCAGCACCGAGTGGGCTAAAGGATGGTGACAGGGCTGTCCTTTACTTGTTTCTGTCCTGTATCCAGCAGTGAAAACCCCTTGTTCTCAGAAGCCCAGCATGGCAGACACAGGCAAGTTCTGCTCTGGGAGGTGCTGTGGGAACTCCTTCTGCCAATAGCCTTTAAGATACCGGCCCACTTTGGGTGTGGTCTCATGCACTATAAATGTAGGCAAAAAGTGGGCCTCTTGGCTGCTGGATTCAGTTCCAGTTCCCAGCACACACAGAGGACTGCAGATCACTACTCTTTCTGTGAGTTTATCCTCAAATAAATAAACCTTTGTTTTACTCTATTCTGGGCTATTGTGGAACTCTTTTGTATGCCAACAAATTGACGCCCATGTGGCCTGAGTCCACGCCATTGCTAGACCCTGCCCAGACCCCCACATTCAACCTTCTCCAATGCCATGCAGCTGATGTACCCCCTCTGCAGCTGTGTGCAGCTGTGCATGGTTTGGCTCAACTGGCTCACTGCAGTGACTTGGGAATTTCCCGCCTGACTTCTTCAAACCTTTCAAAAACCTACAGAATATGACATTTAAAATGTTTTAAGAACTTAGACTTTTCTCAACATGAGACATGTCTGCTTCTGGCAGCACCAATTACTTCAGAGAGGTTGATAGGTATTGAAGAAACTCATTATTTGAGCCTTCAATGTGACAAGGCTTTGGGCAAGAAAATACTCTTGCCTGGTCTGCTTGACTGTGTGCTATATAAACTGGACATACAGGACCCACAGAAAAATAACTGCTGAACTTGTCTAAAGGTGAAACAGTCCTTCAGGGTTCTTGTTTCGTGAAAGTGTCTGCCAGATATTTTGCAGGACACAGAAGAAAGTGACTAACTGCCAATATAGGCAAAAGTCTTTAAAATTTCCTGCTTCATGGAAAAGTCTGCCAGATACTATGGGTCTGTAGGCTGAAGGTGAATGTCCCAGTGTTACAGAAGAACTTTGGGTGACTGTCCAGGCAGCAAGATGTCTCTGTCATTTCTAGAACTTTGGAAATTTCTTATAGTGCACCTCCTGTTTTCTTAGGTAATATTATATCCTTCTGTGGTCTTTGATGGAGTTGAAGACTAGATAGTTATAGTTTTCCTTAGTTATAATAAAATATAAATTAGATACCAAACTCTAGACTCACAAAGAAATATTGTAACTGTAATTCTTGCTTGATAATGGTTTTGTATATGCAATTTTACTATATTAAAATTAAAACATTCCTTTTTATTTAGACAGAGTGGGTGATGATGTGGGATTCCCTCTGTATGTTGTGAATATATTTCATTACCATTGGTTAATTAATAAAACTGTTTTGGCCAATGTCTTAGCAGAACAAAGCCATGCAGAAAACCCAAACAGATAGAGAGAGAGAGTAGATGGAGTCACAGAGATGCCATGTAGCTGCCAAAGGAGACAGATGTCCAGAGCCTTACCCGGTAAGCTACAGCCTATGGTGATACACAGATTAATTGAAATGGGTTAATTTAAGACATAAAAGCTAGCTATTAATACCCTGGAGCCATTGGCCAAACAGTGTTGTAATTAATAGAGTTTTTATGTGATTATTTGGGTCTGGGTGGCCAGGAAATGAACGAGCAGCCACCATCTATAAGGATGAACCTCTGATTCTAATTTGCTCTCCTTCCTTTAGCATTGACAAGCTTAGGGAAGACTTAGTAGTGTAACATGAAGGCCTGGTTTGTTGGGGTTTATGTCCTGCCTGGGGTCCCTGGGTCCAGTCCCACCACCCTCTAAAGCCTCCTGGGAGACATGTTTAAGACATGTGCTTGGGTTCTTCTTCCTGAATGGTGCACTTCAGAGAGGCAGATGCCCATGGAGGCATCCCAGTCAGACCAGGCCAGTGGGCTCCTGTGCATGCTGAGCATGCATCCTGGTAGTTATCTCATCAATGGGCTAGAGAGCCATTGGGTAGCTTTGCCTTGAAGGAGGCCGTTCTAGCACAGTGTGATCTGAAACAATAAGGGTGTTAAGGGGAAAACAAAGAAAACCTTTTTGATCAAAAATGAAAGATATTATTGAATGTCCACAAGGCCCCCAAACCTCATAGAATTTAAATTTTAATTAGATGGGTGTGGTAGTTTAAATGAGAAAGGTCTCCTGTAGACTCATATACTTGAACACTTGGTCCCCAGTTGGTGGTGACATTTGGGGAAGTTGTGGCACCTTTAGGAGGTGGGTAGAATGGTACATTCTTCATGCATGGCTTAGCTTCACTGAGAGGTATGTGTCATTGAAGGCATCCCAGATGCAAGCTAGGACAGTTGTCTCTTTTAAGGTCCTCTCTTTTGACCTACTTCTTCTGCCCTGCCATGCTGACCCTGCCATTGCAGATTCTTCCTCTGGAACTGTAGACCAAAACAGACTTTCTTCCTTAAGTTACTTTTGGCCATTTTCTAAAACTCAGAGCCACAGAAGAATATGTGATGTAGATGGCCATGTCCTTTGCCCACAGTTTTGGGTGTATTCACAAATGGCCCTGATCCAGAGAGTATGGTTTCTCTGTTGAGGAACTGTGTATATGCCAATGGAATGGAAAACCAGGACACAAATGTGCAAGATAGGTTGGGTAAACGCTAGAGAACCTGTTTAAGTGAATGCTTGTGTGAGTTTAGAGAGAGACCTAGTAGCTGACACAGTCATGAAGGGTGGCTCAGAATAGCCCACACAGACTTAGGAGCTCTGGTGTTTGCTCAAGGCATGAGGTGGGTGAATACAAAGTCATGAAGACAGAGAACAGAGGCCAAAACAATGAGGGCACAGCATGAACTGTAAGGAGGCTGGACAACAACTGGGGACAGTGGAAGAAGGTCTCATTTGCTAAGCAGGTCAGTGTGTTTGCATGCGACAGCAAACTGCTGAAGATGCTTGGGTAAAGAAGAAAAATGTGTCCTGGACATTAGGTACCACAAGAAAGGATCAGAACTTGGTAGAACTTGATGGAAGGCTCATGTTAATTCCTGTTTAGTGAGTGACAACGGACTGACCCTAGAACAGTGGTTCTCAACCTCCCTAACACTGTGACCCTTTAGTACAATTCCTCATGTTGTGGTGACCCCAACCATGTAATTATTTTTGTTGTTACTTTATAACTGTAATTTTGCTACTCCTATAAATTGTAATATAAACATCTGTGTTTTTCAATGGTCTTAGGTGACCCCTGTGAAAGGGTCATTCAACCTCTAAGGGGTTATGACCCAGTGGTTTAGAGTCACTGCTCTAGAATGACAGGAAGGTTCCAAGTTTATTTCTATTGGGTCCAGGACAGGGGTAATTAGCATTTCTGAGTTCAGGCCTTCCAGCATCCAGTCTGGCGTATTTGTTGATGTCATCCTTATTCAGCTCACACTCAGACAGTCATGTGGGTAGTCTTTATGGGCATAGCTTCTGGTGTTACTAGGAGATAGTCTCACAGCAAGCCCCTGGTCCTCTGAATGCATGCTTAAATCCATCAAGGTCTTAGTGAGAATGGCAACATCACATTTCTCATCCATGCTGATGGGTCCCAGAGTTCTGCCCGGGCTCTGGGAAGTTGGTGATGCACAGAGGCTGAAGTCTATCAGCTGTGTTCACGACAGGCTCTGATTCAGATCTTCTGGTGGGAAAACACCGGGGCATTTGAGGTCAGGAAGAGAGAGATGAACTTCAGATGGCCTTGGTGGCAGTGGCCTCAGCAGATGGTGGCATCAACAGAGCAGCCTCCCCAGCAGCATGTGCCAAGGGGCACAGCTGGGCAGGTGCAGGACCTGAATGGGCAGTGATGACCCATAGTTCTTTTACCTCCAGTCGCACTGCGACTCATGATCTCCTGAGAGTTGTGTATTTCCAATCTGTTCACCAAATCTCCCTCTGCTCGGCACTGAGAGTGGCTTCTGCTCTTCAAGTTGAGTTGTGACTCATTTCCCACCCTGCCATTTGCTTTTAGTTCAGATGCTTTGCTAATGGATGGAGCTGTTTTCTATGTGTAGCATGCATTTCAATGCCATGGAACTTGAAGTGCAGATCATAAGAAGTATTTGACATATAGAAAAATGTTCCTAGGATACATATTTATGATAGAATGACTTCCTCCCCCTTTCCTTCTTTTGTGGTGTCTGTGTATATATAGGTGTGTGTTCATGTGGAAGCACATGTGCATGTGGGTATGTATACATATGTGTGTGTTCATGTGGAGGCACATATGTATGTGGGTGTGCATGCATATGTTCATGTTCATGTGGAGGCACATGTGTGTGTATGTGCATACATATGTGTGTTCATGTGGAGGCACATGTTCATATGGGTGTGCATGCATATGTGTGTGCTCATGTAGAGGCACATGTGGGTGTGTATACATATGTGTGTGCTCATGTGGAGACACATGTGTATGCAGGTGTACATATGTATGCACATGTAGCGGCCAAAGGACAGCCTTGAGTGTCTTTCTTTGGGAGCTGTCCAGTTTGTCGTTGAGACAGGGTCTCTCAGTGACCACAGGTGGCCGAGTCGGTTAGGCTGGCTGGCCAGTGAGCCCTGGGATTTACCAGTCTCTGTTTCACTGGCACTGGAGTGTTGTAAGCCTGTGTGTCATGACTGGCTTTTCCATATGGGCTCTGAGTGTTGAGTCACAGGCTTATGCAGCAAACGCTGCGGTGACCTAGCCCTCTCCTAGCCCCTTTGCTTCACGGCCGTCTCTTTCCTCTTTTCCTTCCCTCTTCCTCCTTTTCTCCCTCCCTCCTTTCATTCTTCTTTTTTTATTTTAAGAAAACTCTCCTCGTGGTCCAGGATGACCTTGACCTTGTACTCGTATTGCCATGTCCTCCCAAAGGCTGGGATTATAGGAATGTGCCTGATTTAAGGTATCATTTCCAAGAAGGGGAACTTGCTACCTACATTCCTGTGGTAGTGTGATCTGGTTTGAAGCATTCCTTGGACACAACTAAGTAATATCTATCATTTATTTATGAGGACAGTTTAAATATAACAATCAACACCATTGTAAGGAACAGTTAAAACTGCTGTTCCTGATGCCGCTTAGTTGCTTCTGCTAATTTCAAAGGTGGTTCCCCTGCAGTGATGGCTCAAGTCTAGGCTGTGGGAATCCTCCTGTGATGGAACCGCCTACCCTCAGTCCTCCAATAGTGTTGAGCTGGTATCAACAACTCTGCTTTGATTCATGGATTTTTTTTGTTGGTTTTTGTTTTGTTTTGTTTTTAGAGACAGGATTTCTCTGTGGCTTTGGAGCCTGTTCTGGCACTCGTTCTGTAGCCCAGGCTGGCCTCAAACTCACAGAGATCCACCTGCCTCTGCCTCCCAAGTGCTGGGATTAAAGGTGTGCGCCACCACCGCCTGGCCCATAAGGCTGACCTGGTGGCTGTTTTACTTTCTGGTCTTCAGGCGAGTTTATATATTAAAATAACAAATGAAATATCACTACATCTAGCAGGGCTGTGTGTGTGTGTGTGTGTGTGTGTGACTCAATGTTCAAGTCTCCGTAGAAGTGTCTCTGTGGATGCTTTCCTTGTCCCAACCCAGTGTCAACAAACAACAAACAACTCTCAAGGGCAACAGCCCTCATCTTACACAGAGAAGAGACTAGTTTACCAACCTGAAGAAACCATGAAATGGCCAAAGCAAATTCTTTAGATAATCCTACAGATTTCCCAAGCTTTATGGGGGCAAAATACTTGCCATTAAGAAAGATAGTAAGTGTTAGAATTGTTACAAATTGGCCATAGTGAAGATTAATGGAGACACACAGCAGAAATGACCCTCTATTATGATGACTGATTGGAAAAGTCTGATTTATTCAAAGGGAAAGAAAGTCAGAATGGGAAGGAAATGCAGGTAGAAGCAGCTGTTAGGAATGGACTCACAGCCCCTGGCCTGGTTAAACCCCCACTGTCTCACAGACAGGGCCCTAGGACTCTTGCCTGATGCTGCTAACACTCTATCCATCTTGACGTGCAACTGGCACACCCATCCAGCACAACAGTGGTTCTGAAGCTGTCTACCACGTGGGCCTACCCAGACAACCAGAATGGGCCAGCTGGTAACACCAACAATAGCCGATTGACTCAGTGCTTCCAATGCACCACACATGCTTCCTTTGTGGGATCCATTTAGCCCTGTGAGGAAGATCCTGGTTATCATCTCCATTTCCCAGGAGTTGAGGCTGAGGCACTGGCTATACAGGTAACAGAGCATGTCCTGGAGCTTGTGGGCCTTCGAGACAATAGAGGGTGATCCTGCGGCTCCAGCCTCTTTTCTCTCCTCTCCCTGTGTGTTCTTGGGTTTTGAAGTCACGTGGTTTCATCAGCTTTCCTCCTTTGCTGGTGTGGTGACAGATTGGAGTGACTGCAGCTGACTTTTCTTTCTGAAGCACAGACCATGTTTCCAGTCGGCTGCTCCGGCAGTTCAGTTAGTGGGTGGGCTTGGTGGAAGGAGGAAGCCGTAGAGGCCGTCTTTTGAAGTGGAATTCCTCTGTCAGGCATCTCAAGCAAACCCCACATCTTGGTTTGTCTGTTTCTAATTAAGATTTGTCTTTGTCCATTTGTGAGACGTTGTCTGGCCATGGCTGACTTTGCGTGAGATCACCTCTTTTATAGGATGCACTTCCATCCTGGTAGCCGTGGCCTTTACCTTGTAGATCTGAAGATGCTTTACTCTGGATCTGGCTAGCACCGTCAGCATGCTCACTTTATAAGAAGAGGCCCAGGCTTGGCAGTCCAAGGGTGAGCGGGTCCATGGCACCAGCTCGATCCCCATGTCCTTGCCTCCTCAACATGCACACAGCTGTTAGCTACCCACAGAGAGACAGGCGCTTCTAGGGAACAAAGCAGAACAAAACTGAGCAACTTCCAACCTGAGCTATTTGCTATGAGTTATTTGTGAAATAGCTGGACACATCAATTTAATTTTCTTGTCTGTTTCTCCAAGGTTAAAAGCGGTATTGTCCCAAGGCAATTTAAAGACCTTGTAAGCATGTCACAAATGAGGAGAGGATAGCACCTCGGGTTCCATGGTGATAGACCTGCCACAAGTAATAACACTTGTTCCTAACTTTTCTGAAGAGACCAGAGTGCTTTAACACCCAGATGCCAGAGTGTGAGCCAGAGATGGGACAAAGGAACAAAGGGAACAAGAAAGAAGACACAGTGCCAATCTGCCTAAGTGACGTGATTCTGGAACAAGCTGACTTACTGCTGCAGCATTTAAACCTCTGAATTCCCCACGAGGCTTCAAGTCCACTTGCATTATATCAGTTCCATCCAGTAGAATTCCACAGCCAGCAAGCAACACAGAGGGACCATCCACATTCACACCTGTGTGACTCTATCCCCCTGACAACTGTTCTAGATAATTTGCCAAGGCAAAGCACATGTACAAGGTAAGAATTGTACTGGACTCACAGACATCCGTGTCTTTTGTTAAAGCCTGACATGCTTTAATGTCAACATGCATGTGTTTCAGTGGAGTGGAACGTTCTCACGTCACAGCTCAAACTTGGGTCAGGCACAATGAGGCGAGATGGTGGGTCTGAGTGCTGCTGTGGCCCTTAAGTGATTTAAAATCAGCTCTGCTCATGTCAGACAGGAATATCATGTCTTCAGAGATGTGGCTGTTATAATTTGAGTTTTCCTTAGGGCTTGAATTTTAGCTAACCAAATGTAAATAAATAAGTTAGCTTTAAAACCCAGTAGCTTAGGCCTTGGAAGTCAAGGGACTCTGGCAAAGGAGATGCTTGGGAAGGAGCTTGATCTGCCAGTGTTCAGAAGAGGCAGTCTGGGGATAATTAGGGAAACAAGTAATGCACCCTACCCACACATGTTAGCATCCACATGGGTGGCCTCTTTCTGCCAAGTCAGGCCAGAGGTGACCATCCCAATTACTCAGTCACTCCAGATAGGCCCACTTGATCCAGCAGATAGATGTTATCTTAGGGTTTCTGTGGATCAAGAATCCTGCCACACTTGGTGGCCTCTGGCGGTCTTGGGTGGCTTTGGCTTGGGATCTATCCAGCCATACTGTTGGCCAGGGTGGCCATCTTTGAAGACTGATTAGTTCAAGGTTAGTCTTTTGAGCTTATTCATACGGCCAATAAGAATTTCCCATGATGACAAGATGGCTGAGAAGTCATCCTTAGAGGAACTTGGGGCCATTTATTTTGGACAACAAAGACCGGATTCAATCAATTGTAATTCACTGAAGCCCTTCCTCCTTCCCACCCAGGCCTCAGCTTTCCCACGTTTAAGATGATAAAATTGAGCTAGAAAAATATGGAGCCTCTTAAAGCATGCTGGGAAATTAACAGACAACTCGGAACACACTAGGGAGTGACATGTCAAACCAGGGAAGAGAAATTCCAGCCCCATTCTTGCAGGCAGGGGAAGGACATCTGTGTACAGATATGGAGTCTGTGTGTGCAGGTGTGTCTGGCTGAGCCTTGTGTATAGCCATTTCCCTGCAGGCATCTGCGGGTGTCGGTGTGGAATAGTGATGGTAGTCAGAGAGGAGAGACCTTGAATATTTAGTGTGCCTCTACTCAGTGCCGTCATGGCTGGGGACCTGAGAGTGAGGGATGGACGGTTGAGGAACTGCTGGCTTGGTTTCCCAGCCGTGCTCTGCAGTCATGGAAGGCCCCTTTATTTCAAGTTTAGGGGATGGAGTTTCCAGAACCTTAGAGATAGCTCAAGGCTCAGGCCGCAGATGTTAACATGAAGTCGGGGGCTGCAGGGACCAATGGAAGTCAGTTTGCTATTCTATCCTTGGGGCTTCCTAGGGAAGCTTCTTAGCTTGGTAAGAGGAGAATTTGTGGCGCTGGATGTGGTGTTGAAGAACAGGGAAAGCAGCCTTGGCTTTGTATGTGTGTCAGTTAACATTTTACCACTACTGTTCTTATCCCCCTCTTGGAGGCAGTTTGTGGCTAAAAGCCAAACTTCCTAATTATCCCATCAATAAATTCAGTGACACTGGCAAAGAGAAGCAGAGGGAGGGAATGTTTGGTTTGCCTCAGGTCTGATTTCACCCTCATATTGTTAGTCCTGCTCGTAGCTTCCCCACAGAGCACATGAGAAAATATGGGAAATAATAATTTAATGGTCACCATGGAGATTGCTGGTTTATAGAGCTGACATATGTTCCTATATGTACTTTTATTATTGGACGATAACTCCCTCCCGTTCATTTCCTTGTCAACTTGGACAAGAACCAAAGAATGCTCAGACTCCACCATGAAAAGGGAAAGTTAAATTCACCGAAGGATGAAGCCGTTTCCTGCAGTCTAAGTGCCTTAAGGATGAGACCACATGTGTGGTGCCAGTGGAGACAGCTGACATTCAAAGACCTTGGAGGGAACAAGGCTGTTTGGAGAGGGACTTGTGGTTTGCTGGGCACTGTTCTGGGCTCATCATGTAAGGGGTCTTATTTAGCTCTTCCTGAGGTGGCCACCAGTTAAATGTGGCCCACTGAGAATTAGCAGACAAGAGGAAGGGACAACAGATGGAAGATTTTAGTGACTAGTCACCCCGCTGACCTACTGTCCTGAATATCAGATTTTAAATTTCATTCAGTGAACAGATTCAAGCACGATTAATAAAAACCCAGAGACAGATACTAAGGTTCAACCTGAAGACCAGAGAAGCAAAGCAGCCAGCCACTGGCTCTTACCTGACCCTCAGTCCGAAAATGGCGATCCTGCCTCCAGGAGTCTCAAAATGAGACTGACTGAGAGCTGTCTCCTCTTGTCTTATATTCCTCTCTAGTGCTGGGATTAAAGGTGTGCACCACTACAACCCAGTTTCTATGGCAAACTATTATGGCCACTGGCATTAAATGTGTGTGTCACCACTGCCTGGTCTGTAAGGCTGGTCAGTGTGACTGTTTTACTTTTCTGATCTTCAGGCAAGCTTTGTTTATTAAAATACAAATAAAATGTCACTGCAACAGATGCCTCCCAGGAGAAGACGACCAGGGTGCTAGACTGGAGCTCACACAATGAGCTCTCCCTTCGTGCTGCTGTGTCATTGCCTTGGCAAAACCTGGCAGCTCAGTGCTTGCTGGGCTTCAGACTCCAGTCAGTATTTCTGTCATGTTGGTGGGATGAGCAGTCATAAATCTCCCTTCAAGAGAGCCAAGGGGCCTCCTCGACACAGCTCATCCTGAAGACAGAAGGACCTGGGATGGGTAAATTTAAGAAACATGCGTCGTCTCCTCCTTTGCTTTCCTGTTGTTTGAGTCCTCTGACATGTGGTCAAGTTTTGTGACCTGAAGTGTGGTCAGGTTTTGCGGTCTGATGTGTGGTCAGGTTTTGCGGTCTGATGTGTGGTCAAGTTTTGTGACCTGAAGTGTGGTCAGGTTTTGCGGTCTGATGTGTGGTCAGGTTTTGTGGTCTCTCTGAACCTGGAGGTGAGTCCACAGAGTGATGTTTCTGCACCCCTTCCCCCAGCTTCACTACTGTTATACCATTTTGAGGTCTCTCAGGGCTGTGCACACTGGGTCAAAGCATGACTCCTTCAGAGGCTCTGGGTTTTCTAGCAACAACTAGGGAGGGGTGTAGTAGCGTTCAATGTGCACAGGGTAGTGGAGTGTCATTGGGAGATTTCCCCACCTATGAATTTAGATTAACAAGCCCCTTCCTGACCACAGTGTCGCTCACTGAATTCTGGCTTTCCTCTCATCTGGAAGTCCATGTGTGAAAATGATCTCCTGCTGATTTAGCTATAGCCCGTTTTTTTTTTTTTTAATTTGTTCAAAAAAATATTTTCAAGGAATGGTTGGCTAAGTTGGACTATCATGCTTATTACACCATTTTCCCTTAAATGTCTTAACTATGCTTTTCTTTGAAAGGTTTTAATTTGCCAAGTCTTCACTTTAGTTCTTGGTCATGCTATAACCCTGCCAACTTGGGCCTTTGAAAACCACCTGCTTTTACAGCAAGCCCTTGTGGATTAAAGAGCCCAGGCACCTCCATGAGGGTCTTCATGAGACCAGCATGAGTGTCTCCAAGTGCAGCAGGTGTCTGCAGAAAGCTATAATTTTTTGAGGAGCTTGAGGCTCCTTGAGGGTTTTCGCACGAAGCCTCTAACATGTCTTCTAGGTAGAGCCTGCTCCGTTTCTTCTTTAGCTCCTCCCGAGGCAGTCATTGGTGCAAGCTGAGAATAGCAGACAGGAGATGGGAACAGATGACCAGCTCTCAGACCCTCTCTGAGGTCCTAAGGAAACAAACCCAGTAACAGGCCGAGAGGGCACTGTGTCTTCGGTGGAGGGGCTGTCAGTCATGCAGCTGTAGCCCCTGAGAAACTCCTGCTTCTTTACCGAGGAAAAGTCCCACATAGACCCAAGGACAAACGGAAGTGTTTTAGACAGGGAAGTGTGCTCTGCTCTGAAAAGGCAGTGTGTTTTAGACAGGGAAGTGTGCTCTGCTCTGAAAAGGCAGTGGCCACCGTTGGAGGTGGCCCCGTCAAGTCAGCTTTATTACTCAGTGGTCTCTACACTGGGACCTGGCCTACCTAAACCAATGGAAAAGCAGTGTCTCATTTGCCTCTGGTGTCTCCTCAGAGAGGAAGGCAGGCAAGACACAAGAAGGGGAAGGGGGAAACTGGGCTCAGCTCCCCTCCTGGTGATGAAGAAGGGTGAAGCCCTGGCCAAGCTCAGTCAGGGCAAAACGGAGCGTGTGTAGACCTCTTTCGTAGTGGTCTGTCATCCCAAAGAGAAGTGACCATGTTTACTGTCGGTTGTGAGGATTTTCTTTTCCATGTGTAGCTGTCTTAGTGGGTAAGTGGAGGCTTCCATTGTCTCTTCCAGAGCAGAAAGAATGTTGACATCAGCTGGGGACAGGTGTCTAAAAAAGTCCTTGTTCATAACCTAGAGACAAGAGAGAAGAGAGGTCGGAAGACCATGGGCACAAATATGCTTGGAGTGTCTCATGGAGTCTGCTAGCTGGTATCGCCTCCTGGGGCAGGCTGGGAGAGGGGTAAGCAGAGGCTCTGGGCCGTGGCAATAGAAGATGCAGAGAACTGCCATTGTCTGAGACTCCAAACGTAGGCAAAACCTGTGCTGTTGGTTAACAGCTGAGCTCTTGCCCCAAGGTTGGAACAACGTGGTTCTTGCCAGTGATGGCCCAAAGAAGTTTGGCAGCCCTGTCTTGCCAGAAAGGCAGATCCATGAGTAAAATGTTGGGATGCTGTTGGCAGTGTGGCTAGTGCCGATCATTTGGGTATTTTTTTTTTTTTAAAAGAAGCAACCTCGCTTTGTAGTTCAAGAATGGGAAGTGGTTTCTTCAGGTTCTTTACAGTTCTCAGTGGAATGTTCTTTACATTTTAATTCATGAAGATCAAACTTGGTTACTTGATCACTGTGCGGAATCGCGATATCTAGAATGGAAAATGCCAGGGCTGCTGAAGACAAGCACGGAGAGGAGTCAAGTCAAACTTGCTGGAGGGGACGAGCTGGCTCCTGGCCACTCGGCTACAGGCTAAGCCATCATTCATAAGGCAGCATCAGTGCAGGACGGACCACTGAGTCTTTAAAACAGGGAAGAGCCCATCTGAGGGCGAGTGTAAGGGTGTGACTGTAGGGTCAAGTTCAGACACATTTTGACTTTATTGAGACTATGATGTGTGAGGAGCCAAATGGGTTTGTAAAGTTGGCACTGAAATGGAAGGGAGACTGAATTCCCTGTGACTCTGAGGACTCTAGCCCACTCTGGATCCCAGCATTCCTCATGGCAGAGTGAGGTCTGGCCAAGCATCTACTGCCTTACGACACTCTAGGCCTTCACAATGGCAAGACTATCACCAGTCTGTGTCCTAATGTAGGCTCAGAGCTCTGCGTTGGGTCATGCACCCATTGATGGCTGCAGTAGAGGAAGGCTGGTTTGCAGGAACCCCAGCACTTAGGGACAGGCCTCCAATTGGATTGATTGACTCCCTGCAGTGCCCCCTGGTGTTTCCGAACTCCACATGCAGGCATCCTCCAGGTCAATTGCAGGAACACGGGGAATTCCAAGAGCAGGTGTCAGGGTCTGATTGACAGGTCATCTCCCTCTGATCCCATTTGCATACCAGATAACAGTATCAAAATTCCATCCTCCCCACCCCCGGGAGAAAACAAAGACATGCACAGCAGCGAGGCTGTTCCGTATTCCAGGTCCATTCCAGAGCAAGAGCCAGGCCCACAGGAGAGCATGCAGTGTGAGGGCCGGAAGTCCTGTCTCTAGAAATAGAGCTATTCTATCAGCTTTCCATCAAAAGCCTGTTCTGTGCAGCCTCCTGGAGTGCGTGTGTGATCGGGTGTAACAGCTCTCTGTTAGAGATTGCCCTTGAGCCCTTCCACACGGTCGTAGACAGTGATCAATACCAGGGCTGCTGTGTATTTGACATCTGAGTCTATAGTATGCCAGATTAGTTTGCTGGGTTTTCTTCAGGCTTCCAGCAACATTGTTACCCAGGGTAAAGTCCATCTGTGCCACCAGCAGCTTCCGAACCTAAGCCCCGCCTCCTGTGTCCATGACCAGCTTGTCTTCCTGTGAGGATGCTTTCAGAGAAGCATCTCCTTCCAAGGCCGTTTGTAGAGATGCCCAGTTCTCCTCCTCGGTTCTCCAGACCTCTCACGTCCTTTCTGCCTCAGGAACTCATTTCCCCTTTCAGGTCCGTAGTGTCTTAGACTCAGCAAAACAAAATCCTGCTTTTGGCCAGTATTCTGGAAACTCAGACTGTCAAGGCAAGAAAGATAAGGTTTCAGTCAGGGGAGTTGCTACATTGATGTGCACAGTCCTGTCTTTGTCCCTTAGCTTGTGCCCATGGACCAGCTCTGGCCCTCCTTTGGCCTCAGTTCCCCATTCACTAGGGAACTTCATGTATCAGCTGTTCTGCTGCTGTAATGAAACTTAAGAAAGGGTTCCTTCGGCTTCTGGTTCCAGAGGAATGGAGTCCAAAATGATGGGAAGGGATGGCCTGTGGCAGGAGCCAGAGCTGAGAGATCACATCTCAAACACACATGGGAAACAGAGAGTGAACAGGAAGTGGGGAGAGGTTGCAAACCCTCAAAGTTGGCACCCAGAGATGTACTTCCTCTGGGAAGGCTCCACCTCCTAAAGGTTCTAAAACCTCCCCAAACATCACCACTGTCTGGGGACCACTTGTCTATGTGTGTGACCCACGGGGAGCATGTTGTGTTCAAACCACAGCACGTGAATCACTGCAATTCCATTTTGTTCCTGTGTTCCTGAAGTTTACAAAGCTCTGCATGCACTTTCTGGTGCCAGCTGCTTGTCTGTTCCTTTAACAGCCTTTCTAGACACACAAACACTGACGCCTTCCTGGCCTTCATCTTTTCTCTGTTTGCTTTGTTCTCACACATCATACTTTTAAAAATTCCACAGCTGTTATCTTAACAAGGTCTTTGCAATACAGAGGCAAGAGTGTGCTTTAAAAACCCACCACACTTATTCTGAAGTGTCCTGACGTTTCATCTGACTAAGAGGATTCTGCCATTATAGTTTTATAAATGGGGAAAGCAGACCCTGAGGGGTGAGCAGCTTTTCCCAAAGTCACACAGCTTTGAGGGACATGAATCCAATGCTGTCTTTTAAATAACGCCCGTGCTTTCCCCATCAGCCTGTGCTGGCATCTGGGTCATCGCTTCTGTCTTGAGCGTGGCACTTCATCTTTCCCATTGTGCTAGGTGAGCTCTTCGGACTCTGACAAGACCCGGACCCTGGTCCGTGAAACTGTGGCGGTACCACAGATGACAGCGCAGTTCTGAATGGGTCTCTCCTCTGGGCATCACCATGGGCACCTCGGGCCATGTGCCTCTGCCCTCTGGGCATCACCATGGGCAACTCAGGCCATGCGCCTCTGCCCTCATTTTAATTTCCACGTGTAAAACTGAGCTGATCTGCCTCTGATGTGTGGCTGGCATCTCAGTGAGGAAGGCCAAATAGGGGTTTTAAAATAATATTCTTCTTTATTGTTCGTTCTTAGATTTAAATTTCTTTAAAAAAATTTGTATGCTTGTGTGTATGTTTGTGTGCACATTCGTGTGTGTGCATGTGCACGTGTGCTTGCGTAGGAAGACAGCCCTGAGGCACCTTTTCTTTGGAGACAGGTACTCCCATTGGCCCGCAGGTCATCAAGTCAGCTGGACTGGCTAGCCAGAGATTCACAGGGACCTGCCTGTCTCTGTCTCCCCAGCACTGGAGTCACAACCATATTCTGCTATGTCTGGGATTTTTTTAAAGGCAGGTTCTGGAAATCAAACTCAGGTACCCATTTCAAGGCAAGCACTTTACTGACTGAGCTATCTCCCAAACACCCTTAAACTGAAATTTCCTTTGGGTGCTATGGAATTCGAATTTGCAAGAACTTGTATTGGATCTCAAATACTGTATCCTCACATCTAACACTCTAATTTCTAAGCCACCAAAATATTGCAGTAACACATTTTCATAATCATACTGTCATATCACCCTGCACATAGAAGAAAATGACTCCATCTCTCTCCTCTTGACTCCCTCTACACTCCTGGGTCCCATTGAAGTCAGCTGTGCCTCCTCTCTCTGCGACTCCCTATTCTGAGATGCTCTCTTCTTGTTATGGTGGAATTCCAGGGTTCAAGAATTTTTTCCCTGACAGTCAGGGGAGCCTCCTTCTGGTGACTGGATGATTGGCACCAGATCTGTGGTGATTAGTTCTGCCTCTTCCTCTAGTTAGCCGCCCCCCCTCCTTTGTGTACATTTTTCTTGGCACACCCAGTCAGAAGGGAGTTGTGTGTGTGTGCTCATAGGCATGTGTGTGTGTGTAGTATTCTCTATGTATTATAGTATTAAAGGTTGGTGGTACCATTTTGTATTTTATTTAACACACACTGCCAGGCACTGCTCTGAACACTTTATAAATATTAATTTAATGCATATAGTTACTCTGTGAAGATAGTTATTTGTGTGTGTGCATGTGTCCATGTGCAGGTGTGCATGTGTATATGTGCACTTGCATAAGTACATGTATTTGTAGGCCAGATGCTGATGTTGGGTGTCTTCTTCCCTTGCTGTCCACCTCATCTTTTGAGAAGGTGTCTTCCACTGAACCCAGCGTCACCAGTTGACTAGTCTGGCTGGCCCACCCGTACCAGGGACCCACCTGACTCTGTGCCCTATACCAAATTTGCAGATAGCATTACCACACCTAGCTTTTTGATGTGGGATTTCCCCTATGTATTCCATGAATATGTTTTATTAATATTGGTTAATAAAGAGTCTGCTTTGGCCTATGGCAGGGCAGAATAAAGGCAGGCAGGAAATCCGAACAGAGATATAAAGAGAGAGTAGGCAGAGTCAGGGAAATGCCATGTAGCTGCCCAAGGAGACAGACACCAGACCCTTTCCAGTAAGCCATAGCCTTATGCCAATACACAGATTAATAAAAATGTGTTAATTTAAGATGTAAGAGTTAGTTAATAAGAAGCCTGAGATAACAGGTCAAACAGTGTTATATAGTTTCTATGTGATTACTTGGATCTGAGTAGCCAGAAAAAAAACAAGCAGTCTCTGCTTACAACTTTTGCATGGGCTCTGGGGAGTCTTGGGTCTTCACATTTGCAATCAGGCCCTCACCAGCTGTGCTGTCTCTCATCCTACAGGAAAATGCTATCCTGACTTTTATTTTATAGGTTATATGACTTCAGAAGGGTCTATCACCATGCCTGAAGCCATACAGTTAATGAACAACAGAGCCCAGGTGCAAAGCCATCAGTCTGGCTCATAGTCTGGGCTCCTGACCGTGTATATGACTCACTGAGAGTTGGACAGCTCACCTACTTCCTTAATACGTGTGCAGTTTCCCTTACCTTAGTCTCTACAACGCAGGCTATGAATGTGTCTACTATTTGATGTTAACCTGTCTCCGTGGGCTTTCTTGGATTCTCTCACAGCTGCCATCTTCATCTCCTCTACTAATTCTCTCAAACCTGCTGCAGCTGCCAATGGAATATTCTCCAACAATAGCAAGACAGCAATTGCCTTTATAGCGCCATATATTGATGTGATTAATTATATCGATACATTTCCCGATGGGAACTTCCTGACACCAACGCTGGTTCTTGTTCTTTGAAATCGGTGCTGGATTCCATTTGCTATTATTTATTTCTGACTTTGGTTCCCATTGGGTGGATAGACTATTTCCTTAAAGCCTAGGAGAGTCTAAGAAGTTCTTTCTAGTCCATTTAATTTCCCTGTTAATTTATAGGGATCGGTTTCCTTAAAGAAATAGCTTTAATTTATCTGTGTTCATGTCTTTCCCCAGGGGATGTCTTTAATTTCCAATTAAAAGAGAAACAAATGTACTTTCTATTTATCTTCCAGTAGTTGTATAAGGCAATACCTTTACACTGAGGTATGAATTAGGAAAGCTAGAATAACGTCATTGGCTTATACATGACATTAAGCTTGAATTTCTGTAAAATGCTGATGGGTAATATTCTGTGATATTCTGTGATGGGGAGACATGAACAAGCACTTACTCACTCCAGATAGGAACTAACAACAGACCAAAATAAGATCCTATCAAAGTCAAACTGGATGGACTAAAGAGTCTTATTGGGTTGCTTACAAGATCATGGGTGGGGTCCTTGGAGGAGTAGAAATGACTAAAGACAGCTGCACCATCAAAGCCCAGTTTACAAAGGCCCGGGCCCTAGAGCTCACTTCATGACGCCTACATACGCTGCTCCACAGGTTGGAGAGTGTTCCTTTCAAGCCAGTCTGGTCTAAGAGTACTCATTACTCTTCATATATGCTTGGAGAGGGAGTGGTCTAACCTTTTTGCTCAGTTTCAGGGACTTCCTGAAGCTTTTGAGTTGTTTGCTTCCTGAGTTTAAGAAACTTCCCTACAGGGTGGAAGGTTTCACCTCCCTTTAGAACATCCCATGTGCCTTAACAAGCTTTCTTCCAAGATGGAAGGATTTTCCCTCTAAGGAAATTAGGTAGCAAGTAGGAGAAGCATTCTCTTTGGAGAGGAGCTGGAATAACCATCACATTTATGGTGACATTAAACAGAAAAGGAAGAATAGCTGCAACATTTTCAGGGCCAACATGAAGTCAGTCATTGATCTGAAATACATACCTGTGCTATTTATGAGAGTGTAGTCTGTGAGGGCAAGACTGTGCACAAGGTACAAATTATTATTCGTTCATGAGTCTATGAGGTTGGTGCTGCTTTGTCCATAGTAGAGATGAGAGGTTATGTGCTGTGGAATAATCCTTCTGTATACTGTGTGAATATATGTCACTATGATTGGTTTAACAAACAAGCTGACTGGCCAATAGCTGAACAGGATAAAGTTAGGCAGGAAAGCCAAACTAAGAATGATGGGATAAGGAAGGGCAGAGTCAGAGGAGTCACCAGCCAGTCAGAGAAGGAGTTGGACATACAAAATGGAATAGAGGTAAGAAGCCACAAGTGTAGCAGCAGCAGCACATAAATTAATAGAAATGGGCTAAGTTGTAAGAGCTAGTTAGTAACAAGCATGAGCTATTGGCTGAGCATTTCTGATTAGTATGAGCCTCAGTGTATTTATTTGAATATGACCATGGGACAGGAAAACTCCACCTATAGCTTTAAGAAGTGAACTTACTTGCTTAGGCTCATCCAGAGAGATACTAGGGTTGACTCTCTCTAGGTTTTGGTAAAAACTGGGCATTGTTTAAAACCAGGTACCAGCCAGGTGATCAGGACCTTTTCCAGCTGGCATTCCTGATGTCCCACCTCTCTGGTCATCTGCAGCTTGCACTGTGGAACATGTGCAGGCTGCTTCCTCTGTCTGGCATGCTTAGAGAGGCTCACCACTCATGTCCACTTCACTAGAGCTTTGTTCAGGGATCCCTTCTTCCTTTCACTGCCTTCCCTTTGCTCCCAGGGTTGCGAGGAGTGGTCTTCCACACACCACTCTGTGGTTTCTCTCTTGATTTTTAGCATCCTCAAGGTCCTCCAGACCCTTGTCTGTCTCCTGGGCCATGCAGGATACTAGCTGGTTCCCTGTTAAATTCAGAGTTAGTTTTCTGAGTAAATAAGGGCTGAGAGCTTGTTGTTAGGTCCTCGGCAAGATGAACCTGGCCTGGTGGCTGGCGGTGGTTGCTAAGCATCACCTTTAATTCTGTTGACAGGGTAGGGCTTAGGACTTACAAGTCCATGACTCTGCAGGAGCCCAGCCATGTTTCATAAGCATCACATGTCTCAGTAGATCTAATGAAATACTGAGACTGTGTTCTTCACAAATAAAAAATAGTTTGTAGCTCTCAGTTCCAGATATTTAAGAGCACAGTTTTGGCTTAGCTTTGTATAATTCATACCTCATGGTATATGACATCATACCTTATGGTATATGACATCACAGCGATGCAAGAACATGCAAGGGTAAGCAGTCACATGACCAGACAGAAGCTGGAGAGCAGGCAGAAGCCAGTCTTGAACCCAGCAGGATCTCATGAAAACCTGAAGGCTGAACCTCCTGACCTGATTACTTTGCCTTAGACCCTACCTCTAAAGCTACCACACTGAGGTATGGGAGCCTGAAAACAGCCATAGGAAAGATGACAGAAGTTAAAATCGCTCAAACGAGGGTGCTCATGACACTTGGTGTAGTAGAAGGCTGCTTGTTCATTTCCTGACCTCCCAGACTCAAAATAATCACTCAGAAACTCTATTGTTTGAAATACTGTTTGGCCAATAGCTTAAGTGTATTTCCGGCTTACTCTTATATCTTAAATTAACCCATTTCTATTAATCTGTGTATCACCACATGGCTGTGGCTTACCTGGTAAAGTTCCATCTGGCATCTTTCTCTGGTGGGGCTAAGTGGCTTCTCTTTGACTCCACCTTCTTTCTCCCAGCATTCAGTTTAGTTTTCCCACCTATCTCTATTCTGCTAAGCTATTGGACCACAGCAGCTTTATTCATTAACCAATAAAAGCAACACAAAGAAAGAAGGACTTCCCACACCACCTTGGAACTAGACAGAACAGCCCATACAATTTTCCCATGAGTTGTCAAAAGGAACTCTGTCAAAACTGTTAGACACTTTCTCTCTCTTAAAACAATATTCTTTCTCTGGATAAACAAGTGGGATTTTTTTTTTCAGGGGAAAAAAGCCCCACCTTCTTCTGTTAGCTAAAGAGGTACATATTTTCTAAGGTAATTCCTATCCAGACTAAAGCAATGAAAAGAAAAAAATACTCTTATTTATTTATAAAAGTAGATGAGAGACCTTGGTCCCTCTTCTGTAGAAAAGGCCCTAGAGGAATCTGCCATTGATCTGGGAAATCCCAAGCCCTTTTCTGAGGCCGAAGAGGCAGATGGGGGTAATGCAGACACAGTTTCCAACAAAGTATGCCTCTGTTTTCTCAAAGCATGCTCAGGTGAGAGGCCAGCTCTCCCTTACCAGCACTGCTGCCCACTCTCTACATAGCGTCTCTGTGGAATTCTTACCACAAAGCAGCCAGACACCAACCCAGAGCTCAACAGTGTGTGCTGAATACACCGGTGAGCAAGCGAGCAGCTGCATTGGTTTCTCCTCCTCATGGCCCCTATAGGGATTTGTATGGGTGTGCCCGGAAGCCCACCCATACTTCCAGCTCAGCTACGGGGCCATTTCTGAAACATGCTGCAACCGTGAGGATACCAAGGAGGGAGGAACTCTGCCGTGGGTGCTTAGAGAGTTTTCACAGAAGAAATGCCATTTGAGGTGGAGGACAGAAGCTGGGGTTTGGGCAGGGAGGGATGAATCCGGAGCCAGCAAGCTTTCTGGAGATCGTGAGTGAGGTGAGAGGGGTATACAAGCCTGTTAGTCTTCTCCTAGGATCCAGGAAGTCAAAGATCCCAGGCGTGATGACTGAATTCTCTTCAAACTGACAACAAAAATCTAATTCTGTTGCCATATGCCAACACACCAGGGCCTTAGAGTCTCTGAGCTGAAAATCCCCCTTCCTTGCTAGGAGTGTCCATCTGACTCTGCCTGGTATATCCACAAGCCCCTGGCCAGGCCACACTCCCCAAGAGCAGGGCAGCAGCTGGGATGTATTTAGGGACTCTGATGGGAGTATGTGAACTGTTCTCCACTGTCCCCTCATGATCATCCAGGGCGCCTTCTCCTGGTGGTCCCCAGCAAAGAACACAGGTCCATAACATGTCAGAGCTCAACAGTTATTTCTTGGGTGGATCACTGCTTGTAAGTTGATGGGGGATAGCACCCCAGCCTCCATGACTCCCAACAGAGGGAGGACTCTCATCATTCTCATTCCCACTGTTCAAAAAGCAACCACTTTGCCTCTTCTCTTCTAGTCTGAGTACTTAAACAGGTAGTGACATAAAGGGGTGACCACTACCCAGGCTGCCACCAGATACCAAACAGAGTGACATGTTCTTCAGTATGGATCCCATTAGGATAAAGAAAATTAGCTTGCTCTCCGGGATGCGGGAGAAAAAGGAGTAGCGAGGTCAGGTGTAAACCCAAGATTCACGGACAACTATAAAGTATTCAGAATTTCCAACAACTGTGAAGACAGATTTGGGGCATGGCCAAAATCAGGAGCTTCATGCCCAGCATCGGAAAGCAGTTAGTGCCCAAGAATGTGAGGCGACACTGTTTCGAGTTTCCTTCCAGGGTTGATAGCTGTAAAGGGGCGTTTGAACAAGCTGATGTTCTAATCACAAAGGTTGTGGTCCTGGGAAGTGGTTCCACTACTAATGTGAAATGATTTTTAATAGCTGTAGGAGGTTGGGCTATTAGGACCTGTATCAATTTTGAGGGAGCTAGTGGACTTGAACTTGTGACCTGCTTCCGGGGCTTGGGCAGGTGCACTGCACGCCCTTCACCCCTTTTCTGTGTTCTGCCCTTTTGCTGACCCACTGGTGCAGGCTGTTTGCCGTGGTTACTGCATGGAACACAGATTTTATTTCTTTCTAAACTTTTATTATCTGTTGTAATCTTTTGTGAAGAAGGGCTATTCAAACCACTCATTACATACTACACTGATAATAATAGAAATGAAATACTGAAAAATAAGATATTTCAGAAAACATCATCAGTAGATTGTGAAAGAACCATGCAATAGAGATGATTAGCAGTTTGTTATTAGGTTACATTAATGGGCACATTCACAGTAGCAGTTTCTGTTCTGAATGAGAGCGTATACATATTACACGCCATCCATCATTTAGAGAAGGCGAGGCAGCTGATGGTGCCTAATGTTTTCCTTCTTTCTTTCCTTCTACTTTCCTTAATTGAAGTCTTCCTACTAAATCAGAACTGTTTCCCCCATTTGCTTATTTGATTATTTACCTGTTTATTAAATTTGCTCAGCTGTCTCTTGCATTCTCTCAGTCATTATTTATCTTGTGGACCTAACTCCTCCAGCTTGACTATTGATCCAGATCGATAGCCTTCTGTGTTTAATTGACCCATCTAATTCTTTTCAAAGCATTTTTCTCTTCTCTGTCTCTTCTCTTCTTTCCTTGTTTCTTTCCTTCTTTTTTCCTTTCCTCCCTCCCTCTCAATCTCCTTCTCTTCCTTTTTATTCTTTCTTTCTTTTTATTGGTTTTTCAAGACAGGAAAGACAGGGTTTCTCTGTAGACCAGGTTGACCTCGAACTCAGAGAGGCACCTGCCTCTGCCTTCCTAGTTCTGGGATTAATGGTGTGCACCTCCACCACCTGGCTTTCAAACCATTTCTTGATTTGCTGGCATCCCAAGAAGTTTTAATTTCATCTCATATCTTTCCTGCCCCAGAAGTAATCTCCTGGAAATCAGGACCTGGGAAGTGTGTGTGTTTTTGGCTACTGTGGCATTATTGCTACCAGGACTTCTCAGTGCCTCTAAGAAGCACATGTGTGCATATTAAGTCATGCACAGACACATCCAGTTCTAAACCTGCCACCGTATGTCTGTTTTTATGCCCCATGTAAGGTCTCTGGGCTTTTGTGCTGTCGTTCGCTGCCCCATGTAAGGTTTCTGGTAACTTGTCTTCTAGTTTGACTTAAGGACTTGATCCTGGTGCAGCCCACTGTTACCTATCTCCTCTCAGCTTTCTTTAATAGTGCTTGTGAGACAGCCTTTACATCTACCCATGAAGGAGCCTTGGTCCAAATGTGCATTGAGTCTAGCCTCTCTCCTAGCAAGATATTGAAAATATGAGTGTACTTTTATAAGTGTTCTCACATACATGTTCCAGTAGTGGCTATGCAAAAGGCTGGTGCTCTCCCTTTGTCTAGTTTTTCCTGTCCTGCAGACTGCTAGTCAGTCACTTCTTCTGCTTGCTTCTTTTCCCCATCAACAGAGAATCACAATCAAGCCTCCATCAACTTCGAATCCTTTCTCTTGACCTTGGGTTTCCATCTAGCAGAGTCTCTGCTCACCTCTCCTTCGCAGACACGTCTTCCCCAAGACCACCAGCGCTGGCACCTACACGCCTGGCTCCTTTGTTCTCATCTTAACTCTGTGTCTAGCACTCATCCCTGTCACTCGCTAGAAGCCATCACCAACCATTTCCCTCAGGGGACATGATCTCTGGGCGACATGTTAAATGTCTCTCAGACATTTAGCACAATCTATCACTGTTGGTTTCGCCTTTGAGCACCTAGCTGAGGTAGTTTGTGTCAAGTTTCTATGTCCTCTCAGCAAACGTATAGGATAATGCATGTGCATATACCATCTCCACAGTACTTCTTTAACCAGTAGCCATCTTTAACCAGAGTGGTCTCAACATTGGTTCAAACTGATGTCCCCAAATCTAACCCATCACTGCACACATCATTTTACCTTTTTGACTTTGCTTATCTGATGTGTCCAACTGGACGCCTCTACCCACCAATCATTTAATCAGTTATCCAGTCCCAGGGTACATATGTATCAGACCATAAGCTCTGACCCACATACCCCCAAGAAGCAGCTCTATCAGCTAGTGCACTGTGCATGTACAGTTGCTTTGGCTTTCTGTCTTCAGGGCCTTGTCGCTGTTTCCAGTCATAGAGGTCAGTCCATTCCATGCACATTTCCTTTAGTACACTTGATTCATACATTTGCAATATAGTTCATTGCTTTCTTGTATTCTGCATTTCATCTTGGGAATCCCCCAGTTTGCTACATGCTCTTTCAAATTGGCAAACATTAAGGTTCACTCTGAACTATCATAGGGGCTCCAATAGTAACAATATGTACTTACCACAGTAGTACCATAAGGAATAGTTTTCCTACCTAAGGCATCCTGCACTTCACCTGTCCAAAGCTATCCCTTCTCTGAAGCCCCACACCTGCTGACCTGTGTCTGACCCCCATGATTGCACACTGCTGACCTGCCTCCTATTCCCATGGTTACTCACTGCAGACCTGCCTTACATCTCCATGGTTACTCACTGCAGACCTGCCTCTCATCCCCATGGTTACTCACTGCAGACCTGCCTCCCATCCCCATGGTTACTCACTGCAGACCTGCCTCCCATCCCCATGGTTACTCACTGCAGACCTGCCTCCCATCCCCATGGTTACTCACTGCAGACCTGCCTCCCATCCCCATGGTTACTCACTGCAGACCTGCCTCCCATCCCCATGGTTACTCACTGCAGACCTGCCTCCCATCCCCATGGTTACACACTGCAGACCTGCCTCCCATCCCCATGGTTACACACTATAAATCTGCCTCCCATCTCCATGGTTACTCACTGCAGACCTGCCTCCCATCTCCATGGTTACACACTATAGACCTGCCTCCCATCTCCATAGTTACACACTGCAGTCCTGCCTCTGATCCCCATGGTTACACACTATAGACCTGCCTCCTATCCCCATGGTTACACACTGCAGACCTGTCTCACATCCCCGTGGTTACTCACAGCAGACCTGTCTCCCATCTTCATGGTTACACACTGCAGACCTGCCTCCTATCTCCATGGTTACGCACTGCAGTCCTGCCTCTGATCCCCATGGTTACACACTGCAGACCTGTCTCACATCCCCATGGTTACACACTGCAGTCCTGCCTCTCATCTCCATGGTTACACACTGCAGACCTGTCTCCCATCTCCATGGTTACACACTGCCGACCTGCCTCCTATCCCCATGGTTACACACTGCAGAACTGCCTCTGATTCCCATGGTTACTCAATGCAGCCCTGCCTCCTATCCCCATGGTTACACACTGCAGACCTGCCTCTGATCCCCATGATTACTCACTGCAGTTTGAATCATTTAATGTGTGCCTTTTCTGACTATCTCCTTTTCTCTCAGCAGTATCAGTATAAGCTACTCCCATGACTTCTCATAGCTTGGTAACACATTTCTTTGGAATAATGTTCTATATGTTGGGGTATTAGTTTGTTTCCTCATCTACCTGTCTGTAGACATTGTGCTTATTTCCAGTTGGGAGTGATTGAGACTAGAACTATTCTGTTAGTTATGTTTGCATCTCTGAAATCAAATACCTGAAAGAAACAGCTGAAGGGCAGAGAGTAATTTTGGTTCATGATTTCCATCTGTGGATTGCTTGACTCTGTGTCTCTAGGCATGGAGAAAGACAGCATTTCTTGATGATGGGAGCATGTGTCAGAGAGAGGTATTTTCTTCTGGAGTCTGATTCCAATGACCTGTAGTTTCCATAACCTCTCCCAAGAGCACCACCCCCAGAACCAAGAATTCCAAACAGGAGCTCATAGGGCACACTGCAGATTCAAACCGTGACCACTGCTGTAAAGACCCATGGATGTGTTTAATGCCTATGACAGTTTACAAATCACTTGGTAAGTTCTCCGAGGCATTACTGCTAAATCGTGTGGACAAGCTACCCTTCACTTTGTAAGATACACCAAATCGTCTTTTAAAGTGTATAATTTTGATTTCTCACTAGTAAGGAGTGAGGGTTCCTTTAGTTAACAATAAGACAGCTTTTGGAGCCACATTATGTACTACTCTCTACACAAGTTTACATAGGTTATAATTGCAAATAATACTATTTGTACTTGCAGTATGTATGTAATATTTTGGTATATATCCACATTAGGAAATTACAGTCATGCTAATTATCATATTCATACTTCATGCCATTTAGTTTTAAAAAATATATTCACAGGGCCGGAGAGAGGGCTCAGTGGTTAGAGCAGTTACTGCTCTCAGAGAGTACTGGGATCAGTTCCCAGGACCCACATGTCAGACCGTGGAGATCTGATACCCTCTCTGGCCTCCGCAGGTACTGGACACACGTACATAATGAACTTACATATTTGTTTGTGGGTAGGACACTCACACATGTACCGGATAGTTTTTTGTCAACTTGACACAAGCTAGAGTCATCTGAGAAGGAGGACCCTCAGTTGAGAAAATTCTTCCATAAGATTGAGCTGTAGGCAATCCTGTTGGGTATTTCTTTTTCTTTCTTTCTTTCTTTCTTTCTTTCTTTCTTTCTTTCTTTCTTTCTTTCTTTCTTTCTTTCTTTCTTTCTTTCTTTCTTTCTTTCTGAGACAGGGTTTCTCTGCAGTTTTGGTGCCTATCCTGGAACTAACTCTTGTAGATCAGGGTGGGCTCGAATTCACAGAGAACCGCCTATCTCTGCCTCCTGAGAGCTAGAAATAAAGGCATGTACTGCCACTGCCTGGCTTGGGTGTTTTCTTCATCAGTGATTGATAGGGAGGTTTCAGCCCATTGTGGGTGGTGCCATCCCTGGGCTGGTGGTCTTGGGTTTTATAAGAAATCAGGCTGAACAAGCCATGTGAAGCAAGCCAGTAAGCAGCACCCGTCCATGGCTTCTGTATCAACTCCTGCCTCCAGGTTCCTACCCTATTTGAGTTCCTGTCCTGACTTTCTTAGATGATGAACAGTGATGGGGGAGTGTAAGTCAAATAAACCTTTTCTTCCCCAAGTTGCTCTGGTCATGGTATTTCACCGCAGCAATAGAAACCCATGTTTTCTACAGCAATAGAAACACATGTAAAATTTAAAAATTCATTTATGTGTGTGGCCTTATGGGTGTGTGCCACAGCAAAGCCTGTGGAGGTCCTTATCCACTGAGCCAGATTCCCAGCCCACTCATACTATTTGGAGATCACTTAAACTATATTCTTTCAACAGATTCCTTGCATAGAACACATTATGACTTTCTGTGGTAACTGTGTGACACAGTGAATGGGAATGTGGCATGGGAAGTCCTTCTGTACATGTGTTGCTTTTGTTGGTTAATGAATAAAGCTGTTTCAGCCATTGGCTTAGCAGAATAGAGCAAGGAGGGAATTCCAAGCAGGTAGAGGAAGAAAGAAGGTGGAGTCAGAGATGCCATGTAGCCACTGCAGGAGACAGACTCTGGATGCCAGATAGAACCTTACTGGTAAGCCACAACCACTTGGCAATACACAAATTAATAGAAATGGGTTAATTTAAGATGTAAGAGCTAGCCAAAAATATCCATAAGATAATAGGCCAAGCTGTGTTGTAATTAATACAGTTCGTGTGTGGTTATTTTGGGTCTGGGTGGCTGGGAATGAATGAGTGGCCTCCGCCAGCAGGAATGCTTTCATCAGTACTTGCATCCTGGGCAGTCCTTGGCACGGTTTCTTTAGGTCTGCTGTGGGACAATGGTTTTATCCTGTAAAGATTTGTTTCTTGTACTTGTTTTATAAAATGTTGATTGACCAGTATCCAGGCAAGAAGTAGAGGCAGGGAAACCTGGCAGAAAGTAAAGGTGGGGCAAGGAGAACAGGAGAATTCTGGGAGGAGGAAAGATTCAGTCTGCAGTTGTCACCCAGGCACAGAGGAAGCCAGACACAGAGCAAGCAAGATGTGACTGCCTCGCTGCAAAAGGTGCCAAGCTGCATGGCTAACACAGACAAGAATTATGGGCTAATATAACTTATAAGGATTAATAAGAAGGCTGAGCTACTAGGTCAACCAGTTTATGATTAATGTAGACCTCTGTGTGTTTCATTGGGGCTTAATGGCTGGGAGACCGGGAGGCATAGAAATCTCGGTCAACATAGGTTTTTGTCCAATTTTTAAATTATTATTATTTTATTTTATTACTTAAAAAATACCAATCCAAATTCCCACTTCCTCCCCTCCTCCCACTTCTCACCCACTCCCTCCACACACCCTCCCCTTCAATCTTAAGAGAGGGCAAGGCATCCTGCCCTGTGGAAAGCCCTCCCCACTTCATCCAGGTTGAGCAAGGTCCCAAAAAGCCAGTACATACAGTAGAGACAAATCCCAGTGCCATTGTCATTAGCCCGTCAGTCTGCCCCAACTGTAAACCGCATTCAGAGGGACTAGTTTAATCCCATGCTCATTCATTCCCAGTCCATTTGGAGTTGGTGAGCTCCCATTAGCTCAGGCACACTGTCTCAGTGGGTGGACCCCTCCTCATGGTCCTGACTTCCTTGCTCATACTCTGTCCAATTTTTTTAAATTTTTTTTTTACTGTTTTGTTTTTAGAGTACTTTGCAGCTTCAGAAACAAATCTGTTATGAGATATTGCATTTTGAACATCGCCCCAAGTTCTGCCTTGACTAGTATTCTGTCAAATATTGTCCAATTCTTTCATTATCAATTCTGATAGCACTTGCCATAGAAATGGGTCATTTAAATTCCAGTAAAGCCCCACGGTCCTACTTTTTTCTCTCATGAGTCATATTTTTATGTTGTTTTTATATTCTCTCTCTTGGAAGACATTTAAAATTTTATTCTTGTGAGTGGAATCGGGTATGTGTATGCTGCAATGCTTGTGTGGAGGTCAGAGGGTGACTTGCAGGAGTCAGTTTTCTCCTTCTACTGTATGGGAACCCCGGGTTGAACTTGGGTGTCAGGCTTGACGACAAGTACCTTTACCCACTGAGCCATCTCATGGCACCATGCTGGATATTTACAATTTAAGTGTATGTTTTGATCACCTTTGAGTTCATTTTTTAATGAAAGCTACAAGGTCAGTGTCTAAGTTTCTTTGTTTCATGTGACTCTTGCTATCCAGTGTCACTTAGTGAAGATTGTTTTCTCTCCCTTCAACAGCCTTTGCCCCTTTGTCAAACAACAACTAATATTGGTGTAGGTCTATGGCCAGATCTTGAGCCTGTTTGGTTGATCTATGTGTTTATTCTTTAGCTAATACCATACTGTCTTGATTTGTATTCCCTTTCTCTGTGTGTTTGGTATATGAATGTTTACATGTGTATGTGCATACATGTAATGGGCACATGGTTAAGGGCCCTTCCTTAGTAAACAATCTCTATACCTGGTATGACACTAACTGCTTCTATCTGCAGGGGCAGGAGCAGTTTGTGTGACAGTCTGGAAACTGGCAGACACCTGCACTCTGTAGGAGATGTGTCCCAGGTGCTGCATGGGGAGGCTGTAGTGATTGAACTTAGGTCCTGGATGGAAACAAAAGGTAGTGATGTGGGTTCCCCTCTGTATGCTATGAATATATTTTATTGCCATTGGTTAACAAAGAAGCTGTTTCGGCTTATAGCAGGGCAGAATATAGTTAGACTGGAAGAGATAGAGAGTAAGAGAGTAGCTGTAGTCAGAGAGAAGCCATGTAGCTGTGGAAGGGGAATGTCATTAGAACAGAACCTTATCCAGTAAGCCACAGCCTTGTGGCATTACACAGATTAATAGAAATGGGTTAATTTAAGATGTAAGGGTTAGTAAATAAGAAGCCTGAGCTAATAAGCCAAACAGTGTTGCAATCAATATAGTTTCTGTTTGATTATTCGGGTCTGAGTGGCCAGGAAATGAAAAAGCAATCTCCTACAAATGGCACCCATATGTTTGGGGCTAACCCACATGATCAGCAACACACTTTGGGTCCCAGTGCTTGTATGCCCGCTTGGGGTTATAAGGACAGTAGCTGAGAGCAGGCTTGCCGCTCAGCACCCCACCCTAGACAAGCAGCTGAATTGGGTCTGCTAGGTGTGCATAGGCAGGAAAGCATGGTGGATTCCCACTGCAATACATGGAGGCATTTCCAGGCTGTGCAGCATGCTGCATGGCAGATTTAGCTCTTACTCAGACAAAAAGGGTTTGTGTGCTGCATGGTGCTTCCCAGAGTTGAGGTGGTGTACATGGTTCCCACCCGGCAGTCCCAAAGCTGGTGGTAAACATAACTCTACCATATTGAAAGGCCAAGACAGGTGGAGCCAGTATCCAGGGCTGCCGCAACCACACTGCTTACCATTTTAAAAATGTTCCTTGTCAGAAAAGGATTTCAGATACATAATAGGACAGGTTGAGAAAGAAAAGACCTCTAAATGAGACACCGTGTGTTTAAAAATGAATGTAGACTTTGGAGAGAGAGGAAAAAGAGTATAGACAGTTATAAAAAGAAGTCTTTAAAGAGACAGTAAAAGTAATATAAAGAGTACAGATAGTCATAGATTAAAGGAGTAAAGAAAAATAAGCCACATAAAAATGGAAAATATAGAGAGAGTCTGGATTATTCATGTTATTTTGTTTTCTTTGAATTTTTTTCTTTGAAATGTCAGAGAGACATTTGTTTCTGGGAGCGGCTAAGTTAAACCAACATAAAGGTATCTTGACTTCAAAATTTAGGTCTAAGGGTATGTTACTTTTGAAAAGAGATTCTGCCTTTGTTTCCACAGAAGATGAGAACCTGTGGACTCCTTCCAGATTAATGTGCTTTGATGGAACAAGACCCCCAAAAGTTTTCCATGAACCCTAAAAATTCTTCACCAAACCAAAAGCAAGAAACAGTTTGGAGAAAACACACCCATATTCCAAAAATGATTGTTTATAAATGCTCTTTTACATTTAAAGGGGGGTTGGGTATAAATCATTAATGGCCACAGTCAATCTCTTTTTATAAAAAAAATTAAGGGAGATATGATATAGAGTTGAATTCTTTGCAATGGTGTGGATCTTGGTCTATTGATACAAATTTAAGGTCAATTTTGTTATATGTACTTCTATTCTTGTTTAGGGTATAATTATTATTTTTTGGTATTTTGAGACAGGGTTTCTCTGTGGCTTTGGAGCCTGTCCTTGTAGACCAGGCTGGCCTCGAACTCACAGAGATCTGCCTGCCTCTGTCTCCCAAGTGCTGGGATTAAAGGAGTACACCACCACCACCCAGCAAGGTATTATGTTTATACAACTCATTTTAAAATTAAGTGTATAATTAAAAATTACAGATTAATACTCATTTATAATAGTCAAACTTGTTAGTTAGCATTTTCTCTATATAGAGAGATATATTTCAGTTAGATAGATGATCTTCAAACCTTTCATAGTACTACAGAATATGGCTTTTAAAATGTTTTAAGAACTTAGACTTTTCTCAACAGTGAGACATTTCTGCTTATAGTAGCACCAGTTACTTCAGAGAGGTTGATGGGTATTGAAGAAACTTGTTATGAAATTTGCGTTCAGTGTGACAAGGTTAGCCATTTGGGCAAGAAACTGCTCTTGCTTGGAATGCTTGATGGTATGCTGTATGAACTGAACGTGCAGGACCCATAGAAAAGTGACTGCTGAACATGTCAAAAGATGAGATGATCCTTCAGGGTTCCTGCTTCACAGAAGAAACTGTAACCTTCTGCAGGTTACAGAAGAAAGTGACTGACAATCTGCCAATATAGGTGAAACAGCCTTTCAAATTTCCTGCTTCATGGATAAGTCTACCAGATACTATGGGCCTGAAGACTGAAGATGGATGCCCCAGCACTATAGAAGAACTTTGGGTTACTGTCTGTCTCTGTCAATTCTTTAATTTTGAAAGTTGCTTACAACTTTTTAGGTAATATATCCTTCTGGATCTTTGAAGAGTTGAAGACAGAGGGTTATAGTTTTCCTTATTTATGATAAAAGATAAATTAGATATGAAACTTTAGACTCAGAAAGATAAAATAGATGATAGTATATTTTCTTTAATTTTGCCAGATACAAATAGACTAAATATTGCAACTGCAATTCTTGCTTGAACCTGTTTTGTTACATGTAATTTTACTATGTTGAAGTTAAAACCCTCCTTTCTATTTAGACAGAAAAGGGGAGATGATGTGGGATATCCCTTTGTATGCTATGAATATGTTTTATTGCCATTGGTTAATAAAGAAGCTTCTTTGGCCTATAGCAGGACAGAATATAGCCAGGCTGGAAGAGATAGAGAGAAAGAATAGGCAGAGTCAGAGAGAGATGCCATGTAGCTGCTGAAGGAGAAAGATGCCATAATAGAACCTTATCCAGGAGGCCACTACCTCATGGTAATACACAGATTAATAGAAATGGGTTAATTTAAGATACAAGAGTTAATTAATAAGAAGCCTGAGCTAATACGCCAAACAGTGTTGTGATTAATATACTTTCTGGGAGGCCAGGAAACAAAAGAACTGTCTCCTACTACAAGGCAGGGTATACCCAGCAAGTACAGCTGCCATAGAAGCTCAGAGTGGTCTCATGAACAGAAAAAAAAGACACCAACACTGAGTTCAGATGACATCACCGAGAGAATGCCTATGGCTGGGGCTGCAGAGCTCAGATGATGTCACTGGGAGGACACCCGTTACTGGGGCTGCAGAGCCTGTGTTTTGAGGACTGCGCAGGTGGGTTCTGCTTCCAGGAATAAGCACCCAGTGAAAAGGATTAGGTTTCTAGCAAGTGCCATGGTCATGAGGACACCCAAGGGTCCTTTCATGTCCTCTTTAAACTTCTTTTAGACACCACTGTCCTCCAATGCACCTGTCCTCTGAGTTCCTTTCTCCAGTTCTCTCCTTGCTTTGATACTTAGGCTTTTCTCTCTGGTGCTGATTGCAAGCTCAGGACTATGGGAGCGAATGGTGTCTGTGAGGCTGCTGGCAGCCTTCTTGTTAGCTGTTGGCGGCCCACTTGGTGGCTTCTGCTGGTGCTCTTAGTGATGGTGTCTCTGGAGTCTGAATCCAATGGCTATAAGGGAATGGGTGTGGCAGACTGTTGGACTTGGGCAGTGGGATATCAGCAGCATTTGAACTTAGGCAGGTTGCACATAATTGCGCAGGACAGGCCCTGCTGATGACGATGGACTAAAGATTGGGAAACCACTTCCCAAGGACCCGATGAGGGGCAGTGCCATTACCGCCAGCTCAGCGTTCAGTGTGGTGACCAGAGGGACCCCTGGTCTGCAGTGCTCTCACCCTGGCAGTTTTATTTCCTCTTCCTTTCTTGGCTCACTAAAGGCGGGACTTGGAATATGACGTGGTGAAGACACATTTGCTCAGAGTGTTGTGCACTTGAAGCCTTAGTCAGAAGCTACACATTTAGGAAATGACAATACTATCAGGTGTTTGGACAGGACTAAGCCTGCCCTGACTTGTGAAAGATAGCCACAGCTGGCCTATTGATTATTGGCTTTCCCTACAAGAGGAGAGGGCAAGGACAGTCAAGGGACGCTCACCTGAGTGCCAAGCCGCTCCCCTGTCCCATTGTATGCAATTCTGTCCTAATTGCACGTGGTATCAGAGAGCAGCTGGAGTATACAGGCTGAGAGGACAGAGGGAAGGGGCCCCATCCATGCAGCCTGCGGTGGGGAGCATCATCTGTCCTGGGTGAAACCCTCCAGTGTCGTTTAGGGCCACCCAGACTTCTGCTTGTGACCACCCACCCAAGCTCTGTAAGTCACCCTAATAAATTCATTGGTTTCTCCCTGGTAAACTTCGGTGGAATAAAAATTTGGTTTGTCATTGGACCTTACAAAGAGGGCAGGCAGACATTGCATAGCTACCCCCATCCCAGGGTGAAGTTCTCTCTACAAGGTGTGCTTGACTTCAGGTTGGAGTTTCTACTTTTTTTGAAATTTATTGATACTTTACTTTTGGCTCACTTTACGGTCTGTCTATATTGGTGAAACTCGATTTATGCATCTGAAGAAGTGGGGCTTTTCATGTGGTTGCGAGGTGTGTTAAGGGGTCACTTTGGGGATGTTTGAATGGAAAAGGTTCTTTGTCTAGTTTCCAAGGCCAATGCTAATCCTCCCATGAGGGTAACAGCTCTGGTAACACAACGAGAAAGTTGCCCCAGTTACAGGAGGGCACAGCTAGCCCACGTGGCCTGAGTGCATTTCCAACTGCACATAAATGGGGTTCCTACGTCTCCCTTTGTGTTGCTCAGCACTAGTGAAATACAGCACGGGTTTGGGGTACTGACCTCGTATCCTGTTGCTTTGCTTTCTGTACATAATTAGATCTAAGAACATTTGTTTGTGGAGACCTCAGGGTTTCCATCTGTTGGAGATTACTTTAGCTGTTCATGCCCAATCTGAGTGACTCTGCTTTCTCTTTCTTGCCTAATTGTTCTGCCCACAAATGGGTAATGATGCTGTCTTCCCACAGTTTATGGGGAACACTCAGTCATTCATCTCCAGACACCAGTCATTAGGTGTTCCCAGTTTAAGGATAGATGATATAGCATCTTTTGAAATTTATTGATACTTCTTTTTGGCTCAGTTTATGTTCTGTTGCTACGATGAACATTTAATGCGTGCGTTTGAAAAAAATCATTTTTGGGGGGTTGGGAATGGTGTTCTGTACTAAGTTGGTTAGTAATGTTTTTGTGTATTTTCCATCCTTTGTGGGTTTCTGCTGAGTTACCAACTGAGAAGATGAAATCTCCGTGATTGCCTATCTGTCTTTTTTCCTTTTGGTTTCAGCATTTTATGTTTTAGGAGTCCTGTTCTTTCATCAGGGGCATACATATATATGGGCTTCTTTATCTTTCTGATGAATTGCTCCTTATCATGATCGTATCTCTTATAATGTGTGTCTTGTGTAATGTATTATATTTCCTGCAATGTTCGCATTATTAAGACTTCTCGCTGATATCGTGGGAGCCTGTTTTTCTCATGATTTCTCCTGACACATCTCTGCCTTGTTTTTGAGAATAGATGTGTGCCCTTTTGTGTCAGCTAGCATGCATGGCCGTGGTTTTTAACTTTTTCATGTATTAACAGTAGTGTATAAATGTGAATGTGCACTTCAGGTCGACTTAGTGGCTTGCTGCTTTTCCTGTGTTCCTTTCTGCGGTTGTCTCCTCCCTGTTCTCTTACTACATTCTGTTGGATATATTTTAGATTCCACTTCATTTCTATTTGTGTCACTATTCCTCTCTTTCCTGTCCACCTTTAGAGGCTGTTTTTAGGGTTACAGTTTGCTTGTTTAACTTATCACTAATTACAATTAAATAAAACTACTTCACAGCTCACACCCGACAACTCACACCCGACAGCTCACACTGGCAGTTGCCCCTGTAGCTCATTCCTTGCAGCTCACACCTACAGCTTACAATGACAACTCACCTGATAGCTCACATTTTACAGATCACACATTTCATACCTTACAGCTCACACCTACAGCTCATATTACAGCTCACACCTGGCAGCTCACCTGACAACTCATACCTTACATCTTACCTTGGAGCACACACCTTACAGCGCACACCTTATAGCTAACACCTAAAGCTCATATCTAATAGCTCATACCTTATAGCTCACACTGGGCAGCTCACCTGATAGTTCACACCTTACAGCTTATAATGACATCTCTCCTTACAGGTCACACCCGACAGCTCAAGTTTCTGATTTGTATATCATAGTTCTGTCTTCACCGGAAGCTTCCACTTTCCCGTTACACCTCACACCAGTGTGTTCCCTCTCACCAACCTTATTGAACATTTGCACTAATGTCATATTGTTCATATTCTACATGTTATAAACCTTTACAATGTCCCTTTTAAAATTTAAAAAGTTAATTGTCTTGCAAGGCAATTTGTAGAAGAAAAAACAACCATACTGTTTATATTTATAAAATTTTATTTTTAATTATACGTGTATGATTTCTATTTGTGTGTATGTATACATGTGTGTGTGTACACATGCACATGTGTGTGCAGGTGTGCCTGGAGACCAGAACACGGCTCAAATTCTCGGGCGCCCTGGAACTAGAGTTATAAGTCCTTGTGAGCCGCCCAGTGTGGGTGCTGGGACCTGAACTCTTGCCCTTTGGAAGAGCAGCCTGTGGTTTCCACCACAGAGCCATTCTCTCTCCACCTCTACTTTGTGTTAATACACTAATTTACCATCTCCAGTTCTTTCCTGCACTTCCAAGTCTTTATCTATCATCATTTGCTTACAGCCTGAAACCCGTCAGCATTTCCTGTAGTGTTCAGTTTCCTGGTGCTGATTTCTCTCACCTGGCTTTTCCTGGAAGACTATTTCACTCTCTCTGCTCATTTTGTCTTGAGACAGAGTCTCACACTGTAGCCCAGGCTCCCAAGAAGTGTCTGTGTTCCAGGCTGGCTCAAACTCATGACAGTTCTCTGACTTCAACTCTGGGGTGCTTTAGCTAAAACAGAATTCTAGGTTGAGTTTTCTTTCTTTTTCTTTTGACCACTTAGTAGGGGAGGTGGGGAGAACCTGGAAGGTGTGGAGGGAGGGAAATTGCAATCAGGATATATTGTGTGAGAAAATAATCTATTTTTAATAAAAGGAAAAAAGATACAAAAATAATAAATGATATTCTGAGATTACGTTCACACAGCTGGAAGGACCCACCTTTGTTCTGTATCTACTAACCTCTACACCCATTCCACGTCCTCCCCTATTCTTTGTAATTAATATATCACTACATCCATCACTACCTATCATATTTGTGCTTTTGCATTGAAAATAGAAATTATGTACACAATAATACAAATTTGTATATGATTTTTTATTTTCGTTATGGCAGTGAGTTAAAACTTTGTATTATAAAATGGCAATTTAATTTACCAATGACTGAGACTAGTTACCTTTTTTTTTTTTTTAGCACTTATAGGCTAATAGGAAAATGGAATTCAATGGTTGGTCTACAGTGGAACTCTACTGAAGCTGTTGAAATATGCACCATTCCAAAAGACAATCTCTTCCTTTCTCATTGCTTTCTACCATGTCTTCAATACACTTTATTTTATGTATGATGTTATGTAATAAAAGGATTAATACCACGAAAATAGAATAATTGATTAAACAAAATTATCTTTCCATAGCATGGTGGTTTGAATGAGAATGCCTCCCATTGGCTTAGATGTTCGAATACTTGGTACCCAGTTGGTGGCACTATTTGGGTAGCTTTGGGAGGTGTGGTGTCACTTGAGAAAGTATCTCTCTGGAGTGAACTTTGAGGTTTTAAAGTCATGCTTCATTCCTGGTACCCAGTCTCTGATCCATGCTTGCAGCTCAGGGTGTGAGCACTTAGCTTCTTGTGACTGGGGCCATGACTTTGTCCCACCATCATGCGCCCTAACCCTCTTGAGCCATGTGCCCAAATAAATCCTTTCTTCTATAAAAAAAAATGTTCATTTTCTTCTTTTCTCCATTATGGCTGAAAAGTCAGTGATCATTTAAATTATTTTCTCCTCCTCTCCTCCTCCTTCTTCCCCTCCTTGTTTGATTTAGAGTTTCTCCTATAATGTGACCATGAGGTAGATGATCAGAACAGTTCAGCAACCTACGACTTCACTTGGTTTGGACTATGCACATATCCCTCTTGGAGTGATTCACTTGTCACCCCAATACCCTTACCTGGACAAACTGTGCACCCACACTAGAAACCTGCTAGCAGCCTAAGACCCCCACCTGCATTTATCTTCATGCACAGCCCACGCTGAACAATAGAACAAATTTCCCCTCCCCTTAATGACCATCAAACTATTCGTTTGTACTTAGTGTATGACTGGATCAATGAGTATGAAGGCTGATCTGGCCTGAGATGGTTTGGGGCACCTGGGCAATGAGGCAAAACTGTGTCCTCAAGTGAACTTTTAGGGAAAAGCCTATATTTACCATCTTAAGTCTGTGCATAATTAGATGTGCATAGGACTAAAATCAGATGCAGAATGGGAAAGGGCAATGAGGAGCAGAGGAACAGTGGCACAGCTTAGTCTGCCAAGGAAAAGAGAACCACCCAAACTGTGCTCCTTAGCAATGTCCCCACTTCCTTAGACCCCATAAAAAGTAGTCCCAAGCAGTATCATGGACTCTCGAGTCCCTTCATTCTTGTGGCCTGCTGACAGTCTTGACAGTATATTCCTTTCTAATCTGTGCTACCACCTGGCTTTGAGTAGAATATTTCATTCTTGGCAGTCTCTTTGTCCCTCGATTTTATTCTGTAATTAGACACCAAGCATCTGGAACACCTGGCCCAGACTCTGACTACAGTGACACCCAGGTGTGATTTAGTTTTATATTTATCCTCTTGGGGTTTGATGAGCCTCTTGGATCTATACATTTATTTTAGTTGCTTTTTTTTTATATAGTAGAACAGCTGTAGATTTGTTAAGGAAAAGTGAAAAAAAGTTCCCAAGAGTGGAGAGTCCCAAGAGAGGAATACCTTGGATGTTTATTTTTAAGAGTAAATTCGGGGAGATTTCAGCTGCCATTCTAAACTGTATTTTCTGGCTCGCCTGGTTTGGGATGCCCATTCCACATGCAGTAGATGCTATCCACAGGCCTTTGAGTCTGGATGTTTTCTTGCTTCCCCAGAGTTCTCTAATTGGGCTTTTCACCATCAGGCTCCCAGAGCCTCCCTTCCCTGTCTCTAACCAGTAAGAAAACCCATTTGATTAATTGCTTACTTCTAGATTTTTCAGTTTTTTAAAATGTTTATTCATTAACACAATATCTCTTCAGTTCTTTAGCGACATTTTCATTTGAAGAGTAGCTGTTATAATTGGTTAAAGTCCCCCCACCTCTCTCCCTCCCTTCCTTCTTCTCTCTCTTCCTTTCCCTCTCTCCTCCCCCGCCCCATGCCTGTCCTCCCTCTTTTGCTCCTAACTTTGCTTTCCAACTGGACGCTGACAGCTATACATCCACAGCCCCAGGAGTCTCTTACCTTTCTCAGAAGAGTGTTAATGTTTTATTTCATTCTGTGGCTCTCCCTGGATGCTTGCTTGCCTCCTCTCCATGAGTTCTTGGTTTTACCATTCACTGAGGCCAGATCTGTGATGCTTGAGTTGTTTTCCTGGCTGTTCTAGGTGGATGGAACTCAACCCCCACACAGCTATCTCCCTTCCTGATCTTGTCAGGTCTTGGTGTTAGGGGGAGTCTGGAGGGCTTGCCTCTAGGCCTCTGACTCACCTCAAGCGTCCCAACAGTCTGCTTGTTAGTGACACACTGGTAAGTCTTGTTCTCTCGGGTCAGACTGGAACTGCGACCCTCTAACACTCTTGGCTTCTATCACCCTGGCTGTGACTTTCAGCTTCGTGGCAGCTAAGAGGCCTCCTGTCATCTTCACCACATAGTTACGGTCCTGACCCCAGGTGCAGACCTGGTAGGTGTCCTCCTAACAGGCACCTGCAGGACATTTCTGCACTGATGGATTGTGATCTCTCCATCAGCAGCTCACCAGACCAGCGTGTCCCACATGAACTGCAGCTCACTGAACAGTGACCAGAGGGTTCTTCCCCGTGCTTTGGCTGTCTGTCCTCCCTGATCGTGTGCAGTCGCTGCCTGTTAGCCAATGTCTGGAGATAGTTGTCATGCATTTAATTTCCAGTTTTTTTTCTAGTAATGTTTAGTTGATGCCTAAGCTAGAATCAATTTCTTCATCATCGCTAGAAACAAAAGGCCTGTTGCTGGGTGGTGGTGGCGCATTCCTTTAATCCCAGCACTCGAGAGAGGCAGAAGCAGGCGGATCTCTGTGAGTTTGAGGCCAGCCTGGTCTACAAGAACTAGTTCCAGGACAGGCACCAAAGCTACAGAGAAACCTTGTCTCTAATAAAACAAAAAACAAACAAACAAAAAAAGGCCTCTTGTAAGAGGCTACTTGTTTGTTTCCATCTGCTCAGCCCTGAAACCATATTATTTGCAGTACTGTTTGGTCAATAGCTTAAGCGTATTTCTGGCTAACTCATATCTTAAATTGGCCCATCTCTATTAATCTATGCATCACCATGAGGTCGTGGCTTACCAGCAAAGCTTCAGTGCATCTGTCTCCAGCGGCAGCTCCATGGCTTCTCTCTGACTCCGCCCTCTTTCTCCCAGCATTCAGCCTAGCTTTCCCCTCCTAGTTCTGTTCTATCCTGCCATAGGCTCAAAGAAGATCTTTATTAATCAATGGTAATCACAGCATACAGAGGGGAATCCCACATCAAAGGCCCTGACACAATATTTGCGATATTTAATGCTTATCTTTTGAGGGATTTCAATATCTTTGTCCCTTCCATGAAGAGTCTCCATCATGCTAAGACACAGCCAGCCTCCTCCTCCTTTCACACCCCATACATCATGCTTCTGTCACCACTGAGCATAGAAAATGGTGTCCCTCAGTCTACCTGCCCGGCAGGCCATCACTTGGCCGCTGCTAGTGGCCTCTCTTCCGGGTAGACTGCACTGGGAAAGGGTCATCGGAGTGGCTGCTTCTCTCAGGTTCAGTGGCCATCAGGATTCACTCCCACAAGCTGCTTCTCTCTTCCCCTAAGGGGGATGGACCTTCAGGACTGTACCTGTGAAGTCTTTGTTTCCTTCTTAGGCCTGAACATAGTGCCAGGCAGGCTGACGCTTCTGATAGTGACAATGATGGTAGCATGTGACATGTACTGAGCGCTTTTATTTGCTCGTTGCTAATATATATGCATATAAATGTGTATATATATAATATTTATATGGTACTTAATGTGTGCACAGAGCTATTCTCAGTACTCAATATATATATTAAGATAAGGTCTGATGATGTAGCCCTCCCTCCTTACTGGTTCAGAACTCACTGTGTAGTGCGGATTACTCTTGAATTCACAGAGATCTGCCTGCCTCTGCTTCCTGAGTTCTGGGTGCACCACCACACCCAGATGAGCACTCAACTCATGGGTAAATTTTAAACCATAGAAGATTCTTACTGTGAGCCGAAATATAAGGCAGCTGAGGCTTGGAAAAGTCTCTCTGTATCCAAATGACCGTGCATCCAATAAGTGACTACAGATAAAGCTAATAGGCGGCCATCAAGTGGTGGTTGAATTAGGTAACATTTGCAGGCCCATGAAGCTGGAGAGAAACATGTGGTGCTTTTCCAGAGGACCTGAGTTCAGGCTTCCGACAGCCACCTGTAACTCCAGCTCCAAGGGATCTAGCACCCTCTTCTGGCTGCCATGGATACCACACACATGTGGCATTCACCATGCAGATACACATAGATGCATATAAACAAAAGTAATTATAAAGAGATCATGCCAATAATTTACACTCCACCTTCATGGGAGAAGTGTTTCAGCAGTGGACCTAATATGTGTCTGCCACGCAGAGGTCGGTCTGGTGATTCCAGCTGGTTCCGTACAGTATGCCGAATGGTAGCCATTAGGGCCAAGATTTAAATTTATGGTGAAGGCTGCTGTTTGGGGATGGATACTGTTTCTTCTGCCATCTTCCATCTGATAGACGCTGGGCTGCCAGTGTAAGCAATGGTCCCCAGGGGTGGATTCCATCTGATAGGCACTGGGCTGCCAGTCTAAGCGATGGCCCCTGGAGTGGATCTAGACCAGAAGGCTCAGTGCTTTACTGATCGTTTTCAATCACTGCTTTCAAGCGAGGTTGCAGGCAAGATAGAGGTTTTTGAAATAACCAGGAAAAATGCATACCTCTCTGCGAAGATGGATTAGGCAGTTAGCAGGTAGTGCTAACACTTTAATTCAGGTTTTATGGAGTTGTAAAATTCAATAAGACATTTGTGCCTCGTGTACCAAGAAGCTCTCAGGATAATATTTCTCTGAGGAACATCATCTATTCGTGCCAGCAGGAAGAGGGTGTGAGGGGTTTCCTGTAGTCAAAGCAGGCACAATTTATGGAGCGCCAAATGGAAGCCAGCCAGCTAAAGCCATGGGAATGTATTTTATGTCTGGCAAGGCCTTCCCATCCCCCCACTAGTGATAGATAATGACATTTTTCCGCATTAGAAGAAGGATCTTTCCTTTTCAGGTTGTAAGTTATTCCATACGCTGGAGGATTTGTAGAGGAAGCCTAGCTGATTATCTCACTCTGGCCGATGATTGAGCTTCCTCTCTGTGAGTATGGTTACTGACGGGTGCAGCCAGTCCCCGGGCCCTGCGCTGCGGGGGACACATCCTGATTGTGAGACTCATAGCCCCTTCCCAGCATGTCCAGAACAGGCAAGTGGTTTGATAATACGAGGATGGTCTCCTTTATGTGTCCAGGCAAGGAGGTGACATGTCCTGATTCGGAGACTCCATTGCTGGCCTAGCGGTTGGTATTGGTGTCAGGGTAAAGAAGTTTCATAATGAGTTCATCAGTCACATAGAGAATCTGCTGTCCGAAGCTGAGTTGAATTATGGCCAGGAATGGCGTGGGAGCCAGAAAGAGAGATGCACATACACAGTAATGAGCAATAGTCTTAGGCATCAGACAGAATGGACTCACCTACTCTCTGTGTGACCTTGAACACGAGAATTAAGCTGTTCTAGATTTCCCTTCACCAGAAAATGGGCAGAGTGTGAGAGCGCATGGGGCCCGACCCACAGCACTGGCACAGTTACCAGCTGGCGGGACAGGATAGCTGTCGGGGCACTGTGCCAGATGGCTGGAAATGTTCAGTCTCTGGAACATCTTCCAAAGACTCTTCCTTTTCCATGTTCAGATGAGAAGACCCCAAATGCAGAGTTAAATGAGTGGTCGTAGGCGCAATGGCGCACACCCAGCAGAGCAAAGGCTGAGCGGGCGCAGCTGGTGCCGTGCCGCCTTTCAAAGGCAATGGGCAGCTCCCCAAGTCCTTAGCTGTAGGATGGAGGAGCAGGAAGTACAGCCACCCGAGAATGTTCGAGCAGCGGCTCCACATGCTAAGTAGTTCAACAGCCCGTCTGTGAGTTCTCTACTGTGCGTGGACCGACATCTACTGCTCACAGCAAAGCTCTTCATCGTTAACTGCCATGCGTTTTCTGTGAGCCCAGTGAAATATTTTGACCAAGCCTAAACGTTTACTGAAATACTTCTCAACATAAATTTATCTTAATGTAGAGTTGAGCTTTGAAACCATTTATCAAAAAGTTTGAAAGAATCCTTTTTTTTTTCCTCCGGTAGGAAAATGAAAAGTGTTCCTTGTGCCCACATTTTGAATTAAGGATAAGTTAATATCCAAGAATAATGAAGGGAGTAGCTATACTCCAGGTAGATATTATGACCAATAAAATTATGCAAGAGGAAACCAAAGTATCTCCACAGCCCCAGAGCAGATAGCTATAAATCTCTGAAAATATAATTTTTATATTGTTCCTTCTTTTCAAAAACACTGAGTAATTTTTTGGGTGGAAAATTATTACCAGGCTATAGTAAAAATGCACTCATTAACCCATCTGAATTTGGGATGTATACAGCAGGTGTCACTACAAATGACAGGTATAACAGAGCTGGGAGCTTGGGTCTTAGCTACAGAGGTGTCAGCCACAAGCTGTGTCACTGGAGGAAGCCATTTGGTGTCTCAAGGCCTGTATACCCATCTCTTATAAGGGTTCCAGCCTTTGCACTGTTCCATTCCTATCAAAAGGGATTTTAGAGGATCATGTTGGTCTCCATTTAAGAACAGCGAACTCAAGTTGACAGCCCAAATGCTTTGCTCAACATTAGATGCGTGCCTATACCCATTTGCTCTTGGCACCCAAAGTGATTGACTATACACCATTGAGAGGCTTGGGCCCATTGGAGTCACACGCATGAATGCATGAGTCCAATCATCTCTTGTTTCTCTGCAATTTCCAGCTGGGGTTTTGAAATAGTCTCTCACCGAAATGCATGGGAGAAGGTTTCCACTGAAGCTGTTCAGGGGAACTGCCTATGTGAGATGGCTGTAAATGCTGCTTGAATTGAATTGGAAATGTGCTGAATCAGGGACCTACTCAAATGTTAAAGCTGCATCACTCGAACTGTGTTCAAGGACAGAACTGAAATTAATATATATATATGTATGTATGTACACACACACACACACACACACACACACACACACACACATATGGCAGCTGCAGAAGAGGGAAGACATGGGGTTGCCTGCATCAACTGGAGCAGCTTGCCCTCCTCCACTCAGCTTGGAGGCCCTGCTGACCCAGCGGGCAGCTGCTCTGGGGACAGGTGAAGGTCTGCATGAGTGGCCAGAGCCTGCAGGTGGTGTGTTACATCACTGCCGTCAGCCAGCAGACACCCCACCAACCAGAATGAAAATCCCATCTTCTCTCTAGTCATTGTTTTTGTGAACAGTATTAAGATGTGCACATTGCTTTGCAACATCTTGCAAAACAGGCCACAGCAAAACTAATTTAATTACGTTTAGTCTGAAATGTCTACGGTGCTTCGGCTCATAACAACGAGGGACTTCTGATAGTTCCATGTCACTTGTGGTCTTTTTCTTGATTCATTCATTTGTTAATTCATTCAACAAATAATTTCTGAGCACTCACTATGTGCACAGAAGTATTCTGCTTGCTGGGAATACAACAGTGCACAAATCAGACAAAGATGGATGCTCTCCCACAAATTAAATTCCACTGATTTGCATAATTAAGCAGAAAGAGCAGTGGCCTTGGGGCTTGCCAGCTCTGGAGACTGAAGCGAATTCCCAAACTTGGAAGCTATATGCTTGAACCTCGTTTGTCCCACAGGAGAAGGATAGACCATAATTTTAGATCCCAGAAGTCATGCAAGGACCAACCTAGTGCGGTCACTGTCTTCATTTCCCCTGGCTGTGTCCTTCACACCCTCTCCACAAGATGTGGCCCTGCCCTCTGCTGCCTTCAGATTCTGATCATTTTCCTGTGCCTTCTATCTGGTAAAACTCTGTCCATCCTGTCCTTAGAGTCCTCTCTTTGCTACAGCTGGTTAGAGTCTGGTGAAAAGCAAGGGTGGCAGTCCTGGATGGAATGGTGTGTCCCTGGTTCCCGGCGTCATGGTATGAGGAAGGGGGCTTTAGGGAGATACGTGGGTAAATGAAGTCACAACAGTAAAACTCTCAGAATGGGACCAGTACCCTTGTAGAAAAGGAAGAGCTCACTCTTCTCCATCCCATGAGGGTGCATGCAGAGGCGAGTACCTTGACAACCCGGAAGGAGTGCTTCCTCAGGTACCATCTTCCAGTGCTCTGATCCTGGACCTCCCAGCCTCTATGAGCGTGCGAGGGGGATGATTAATGGTTATGCCACCCACCTCTAGGGTTTTGTTCTGGCAGCCAGAGCTGCAATGGCAAGCTTGGTGGCGACTGGTAATAAATGAGAGTCACTGGGACTGATAGGCCTTGTTTAGCAGTGTGAGCACAGTACTTCCCCTTAGGGGTAATTGTAAGAGAGCTCCTTGCAGGGTTCTGCACCTCCAGACGTATTCCCCAGGATGAACTGGAAGCCCTAGAGGGCTTGCTGCACACAACAGCCTCCCTTCTCTGTGTCCTGTGCCACAGCCCCTCCTTTGTAGTCTTGTATACCCTTTGTGGGCTTGCACTGTTGTTGACTGCCTTTTAATAGCACAAAAAAATAAAATAAAATGCACATCCAAAATACTGTTTATACTTGTCAGTTGAATCAGAATTCTCTGTCTTTTTTTAAGCACTTTCAGCCTTTCCTTGTTTTTTTTTTTGCTATTTTAATATTTCTGTCTAAATTAAGCCAAACTAAATTAAATGGAAACGAATAATGGCCAAGCTATTTGCCTCTGACTTCCTGAGCACCGTGATCAATGGAAGACGGCACAGACTCAGCCATCTTCGGGCCATGGAGTTTTCAGGTGAGAAGGAGAGAGAGGAAGAAAATGATTTTTAATATTTTTGAATTTTATATTTTGAATAATGTCCTACTCTTACATGCATATACATGAATATAATATATATTCACAACTAAAAATTAAAAAATGAACAATATAAGAAATAGGATAATTCCTCTGATGACTAAGGATGTTGAACATTTCCTTCAGGGTCTTTCAGCCATTTTAGAGTCCTCTGTTGAAAGTTATCTGTTTAGGTCTGTACTCCATTTTTTTATTGGATTATGTGTTCTTCTGATGACCAATTTCTTGAGTTCTTTGTATATTTTGGAGATCAGACCTCTGTCTGATGTGGGGTTAGTGAAGATCTTTTCCTATTCTGTAGGCTGTCGTTTTGTCTTGTTGACCATGTCCTTTGCTTTACAGAAGCTTTTCAGTTTCAAGAGGTCCCATTTATTAATTGTTTTTCTCAGTGTCTGTGCTGCTGAGGTTATATTTAGGAAGTGGTTCCCTGTGCCAATGCATTCAAGTGTACTTTCCACTTTCTCTTCTATGAGGTTCAGTGTGGCTGGCTTTATGTTGAGGTCTTTGATCCATTTGGACCTGAGTTTTGTACATGGGGATAGATATGGGTCTATTTTCATTCTTTTACATGTTGATATCCAGTTATGCCAGCACCATTTGTTAAATATACTTTCTTTTTTTTCATTTGCTATTTTTTGCTTCTTTGTCAAAAATCAGGTGTTTGAAGGTGTGTGGATTAATATTCGGGTCTTCTATTTGGTTCCATTGGTCCTCCAGTCCTTATGCCAATACCAGGCTGTTTTCAGTACTGTAGCTCTGTAGTAGAGTTCAACATTCTTAGTCATCAGAGAAATGCAAATCAAAACAACTCTGAGATTCCATCTTACACCTGTAAGAATGGCCAAGATCAAAAACACTGATGACAACTTATGCTGGAGAGGTTATGGGGAAAAGGAACACTTCTGCATTGCTGGTGGGAATGCAAGCTGGTACAAACCCTTTGGATGTCAGTGTGGCGATTTCTCAGAAAATTAGGAAACAACCTTCCTCAAGACCCAGTAATACCACTTTTGGGTAAATATCCAAAGGATGCTCAATGGTGCCACAAGGACATGTGCTCAACTATGTTCATAGCAGCTTTGTTTGTCATAGCCAGAACCTATGACAAACAACCTAAATGCCCCTTGACTGAAGAATGGATAAGGAAAATGTGGTACATTTACACAATGGAGTACTACACAGTAGAAAAAATGACATCTTGAATTTTGCAGGAAAATGGATGGAGCTAGAAAACATTATTTTGAGTGAGGTAACCCAGACACAGAAAGACAATTATCACATGTACTCACTCACAGGTGGTTTTTAAACATAAAGCAAAGAAAACCAGCCTACAAACCACAATCCCAGAGAACTTAGACAACAATATGGACACTAAGAGAGACATACATAGATCTAATCTACATGGGAAGTAGAAAAAGATAAGATCTCCTGAGTAAATTGGGAGCATGGGAACTTTGGGGGAGGGTTGAAGGGGGGAGAGGCAGGGAGGGGAGCGGAGAAAAATGTAGAGCTCAATAAAAATCATTAAAAAAAGAAATAGGATAATTTATAAGACCCTGTGATAAATATAGTATTTTTGATAAACATGGTATTATTCTTTTTTATTTTTACTTTTTATTAGTTCTTTGAGAATTTGATAGGATGTATGTTGATCAGATTTACCCTCCCCCTAACTTCTTCCAGATTTACCACCTCCCCTCCACATCCACCTCCATATCCTCAGTTAAAAAAAAAAAAGTCCAGTTCAGGCTCCCCATATACTTTTGGGTATGCGGAAAAGCTGTCCCCCCCTTCACATCTGTCAGTGCAGATAACTCCTCAGCTGAGGGGAGGACTTCATGCCCGCACTGCCCCTCACCATGGGGTTTGTCTGGATTGAGCTTGTGCGGTCTTGCGCACACAGTCACAGATTCTCTGAGTTCACACATGAAGTTGTCCGCTGGGTAGCCAGAACATGTTTTTCCTTTATTATCCACTTGTTATTCTGCTACATGGTATCAAACGGACCCATAATGACTTATTGTTATTTCTATAGAATTTACCTCTGAACCATCACCAGAGAAGCTTTTGTTGTGGCAGATGGTGGTTCATGTAGAGACCCACAGTTGGTCTAGGTACTGTGAGAGATTACAGAACTCTCAGGCCTACATGGGCACCTGCTAACATGAACTATTCTTCATGAATCTTTCCATGCCATCGATTGTATGTAATTCCATTTTAACTGATTCCATGTTCCATTACAGCTGCTCTATAATTTCATCAGCTTGTTCTTCTGTCTCTCGTATTTTATTGTTTCTTACACTCTTGGCTGTTGCTAACAATGCCATGATGAAACCGTAGCTATGGAAGCCTTAGACCTCTCCACATAGATTTAGTTAGAATGATTCTTCAAAGATAAGGACAGTGGGTCTCAAATTACAATTAAACTTTATTAATTTGCACAAGGTTAATGGGAATCTTTTAAATGTCTATAATTTCTAAGGAGCAATAATCATTGGAGAAAAACCATTAGAATAAGACATGAGATCTTCATCCTCACAGAGTTTAGTCTCACAAAGTTGTTTAATCTATGCCCCAACTCAGAGAACAAACATGCCTTTCACCTAGGAGTTGGTGTCTGATATGAGTTTTATAAAATTCCTTACAGAATTTTATATTTTATTTAATTTTATCACATTGGAGATAGAAAAGAATTCTGAGTCTCCCACATGCGGGAGCCATGATATATACCTGTATACCCTGAAAATTTTAAGATTTATTTTTCATTTTTAATTGTGTATCTATCTGGGTGTATATCTGTCTATGTGTGTGTATCTGTGTGTGAATGTGTGTCTATCTGTATGTGTTTGTTTCTGTGTGTCTGTGTATGTATGTGTATGTGTCTGTGTGTCTATCCGTGTATGTGTGTGCATGTGAGCTGTATATGTGAGTGAAGATGACTGAGGATTCCTGAAGCTAAAGTACACAGTGTTTGTGAGCCACCCAGTGTGGGTACTGGGAACTGAACTTGGGTCCTCCCTCTGGAAGGACGGCAAGTGCTCTTAATTGCTGCACCAGCTCTCCATTGCCAAGCCCTGAGTTTTAAACCATGCTCTGCTTAGGAAATGATGCCCTTTCACCAAAGTTCTTAAAAGTGGGCATGAAAGCTTCCAAACCAATGAGTCTGTGTGTCTCCATCTTGACTTAAACCCCCCACGCTCTCGTTTTAGCACCTCTGGTTGTGGAGCAACATGAATGTGGATGCTCTGTTTGGATGTCACAGCATTTATGTCCAAACAAGTTACTGTCTGAAATGACTCAGATGGAAATAACACGAGCCAGGGGACTGGACAAGATGGCTGTGACACACCTCTGGTCTCACAGTTTCCTTTCCTCCTTCGGCATTTTAGAGAGAGAAAGGGATCTTCAAGAAGAACCTAATATGCGAGGACTCAGAAATTATTCTCAATCGTTAACAAAGAAAGAAATCTCTCTTCTCTCAACACAAAGAGATCTCAAAATGTCATCCTCAGATCTGTACCAGAGCAAATCTGAACCATTGAAAATCATGCATTAACTACGGTCACAAGATTGTCATCTCATCTTGACAGCTAAAAATACACAGGGACAGTCTGAAACACTGCTGTTTTTATAACTAGTAAAATAGCTCCCTTTTACTCCACAAAGAAGCAGGCTCCTTTGAACAAGGAACAATATTAAATTTGCTGCTAACTCCCGTCATGCACACACTGTCTTAAGGTCATAAGTTCCTCTAATGCTGCCAGACCCAGCCCTGGCTTCAGTGCCTTTGACTGCACAGTCCCAGGGACCCCAGGTCCTCCACAGCCATTGTCCCACAGCTCCAGCCTTGCCCCCGAGGTCCAGGGTCTTCATTCTCCCTTTTGCACTCATTTCTCCTAAACACGCCCTGCTTCCCACTCGGGTTTATTTCAAGGCTCGCTTAGCCAAGAGTCCATAATTGAGTTCTAGACAGCCTCCTGCGCAGGCGGTTCAATGCCAAGAGAATGCTATCCAACACTTTTGTTTTATTTTTGATGATGCATTTAGGTAAGGTTTTGGACAAAAGAAACTGACATTGGACAGAAGAGGTGTGAAAACCGAAACTTTAGCATCAGAGGTGAGAACAACAAGGGAGGAAAAATAAGACTCCACAAGATCATCTCACTCGGAGAAAGGACATCCATGCTGCTGGCAGTCACGGCAGGGTGTCCTCAGCTTAGGAGCCTCGTGTCGTGGGGAACTGTACACATCTATCACCCCAGATCTCCTTACAGCCATCCTCACAGTAATTCTGAGGTGATGCTCTGCCCCAGGGTGACCTAGGTTTGGACCACTAGACTGTGCACATCAGTGAGAGAGAAGGCTTAAGGACCTTGTTTAATGTCAGAGTCCCCACCCCTACTCACTGTCATCCTCGTCCAGTCCTGAGGCAGAGGCTCTGGGGAGGAGAAAATGTCTGAGTCTGGGCATGGCTTTGGACACACAATGGGGAAAATTGAACTCTAATTTGGTGGCAGGTGAGGGTTTGAAAAGGACCTAGGTATTTCAGGATAAACATGCTTAAGTTGACTGATTGGGTGAGTGTCCAGGCTTAAGAAGAGGGATAAGCGGTCCCCATAGTCCATGGCTCAGTGAGGTCGGGCCGTCATGTAGGAAGAGGCAGGCTTGGTTCTGAGCTGGCTCTGTGACTCTGCGGTAAATGAAGGGCAGCCCTCAGGCAGCTTAGAGTCAGCAGCAAGTAGCGAGGGAAGGTTTGACAAACTCACTGCTGGGTATGGTTTGCTGCCTAGAATACATTCTTGGGTGTTTTTGTTTTTTCTTTTTCCAAATTTTTGTGAGACTTGCATTAATGAATATTGTATTTACATCATTTCTAGCCCCCAAACCCTCCCACGCCCTGCCCAAATTGAAGACCACTTCATTAATTAGTTTGTTGTGGGTGTGTTTAAGACTGACCACTTGGAACCGGATGGACTGTCTGGGAGATTGTCCCTGGATTGCCTGTAGCTCTTCATCCAGGAGTGGGCCTTATGAAATTTTCCCATTCATGCTGGCATGCCAATTGGCATGGCCACTGTTCACAACTTGTTAGGTGATCATATTGTTTATCTTTCTTGGGTACATCACTCTTGTCATGTCGAGAAGACACTATCTAGCAGCTGGTTAGTCCTGATCTTCTGGCTTCTAAAATCTATCTGTCCACTCAGCTACAGTTTTCCCTGAGACTTAGCAGAGCTGCATTATAGATGTGTCAATCAGGTCAGGCATCCCACACTTCATTCTGGGCCTTTGGACCAGTTGTGAATTTCTACTGTAGTTTCTGTCTGCAGCAAAATGAAGCATCTTTGATGAGGGGATGGGACTGACCCTTGTCTGTGGGCATAAGGACAAGTATTTAGAATACAATTAAAAGTATATTTGACCAGGCAGTGGTGGCACACATCTTTAATCCCAGCACTTGGGAGGCAGAGGCAGATGGATCTCTGTGAGTTTGAGGCCAGCCTGGTCTACAATACGAGTTCTAGAACAGACTCCAAAGCTATACAGAGAAACCCTGTCTCAAAAAACCAACAAACTAACAAACAAATAAAAAACAAAAAAAAGTTAGATTGGTTTAGAATTCTTATCACAAAAGATTATGAGAGTTAATGGACAGCATGTGAATAAAGAACACAGAATTGCTTTATTTCTGTACCTCCTCATCCTTCTGAATAGGTGAGAGTTCTCATCACCTGGAGGATAAAATCCAGACTCCCCACCTCAGCACATCCAAGTGCTAATTGCCCTGCCTACCTGCCTAGCTGTCTGCCAGCCCCAAATCCTAAGAACCCTCCTCATGAGCCCTCTGCTCTACTCCAGCCCCTGAACATACTCTCCTAGAGAACGTGTCTTGACCTTTCTGTCTCTCTAACCACTCTGTCTCCCACGTGAATCCTGTTCCAGGGGCAGCTAGCTGTAATCATTGCACAGATCGTGGTGCTTCACCTGCTTCCTCTGCATCCTTGGAGCCAGCCTTGCTAATTACATGAGTGCTCCCCAATGCTCTCCCTCCCCCTAGAAACACAAACCCATTGTATATTGGTTCCCAAGGAAGATTACTGCCTTTATTTATGTATTTGACTCCCCATAGTAGAAGACAACAGCTACATGGATGGGGGCATGACATAGTTTGGAGTTGGGTCATGATGAATAAATGTCTTATGAACATTGTAAATGTGAACCACCAAAGCCATCAAGTTTCTTGCATAGACTTAGGGACAGAGAGCTTGGTCACAGAGCTAACAGTTGCCTTTAGAGCAAAGAAAGACTGCAGAGAAAGACCAGCGTGGCTTCATCGGAAGAGCTTGTGGCTCTCAGATCTGGTGAAGGTTCTTGGGGTGCTCTTTTTTTGTTTTGTTTCTAGACAGGGTCTTACTAGGTAGTTAGCTCTGGCTGTTCTGGAACTTGCTATGTAGACCAGGTTGCCCTCAAACTCATGGAATTCTGCCTGCCTCCCAAGTGCATGGATAAAAGACATGTGTCACCATGTCTGGCAAGATTTTTATTCTTAACCTGAAGTTATACATTTAAAAAGTTCTAAATTTGCAAGACTGTTTTTGTATATTTGATTATTTATATGAACCTATTAAAGAGTTGGCAAAACTTTGTGTTTATTGAACAAAAGTAGCATCGCTCCGTTACTCCAGAATGAATCTGGCGCCTTCTATATTAACTTTTACAATCCTGTCTAGAAATGAAGAACTTGGCATCATTCCTGTTGCCATAGAACAGTTTCTAACATGGGAGGGCTGGTGCCCAGGAGACTGGTAAGTGTGGTACTGTCCTAAGACCTCCACAGCCGAACTTAATTCTACCTCCAGAAATTGTGGGCTGGATGCCTTTTTAAAGAAAACCGAAGACAAATCAGAAATGCTTATTAAATTTGGCATAGATTTTATCTGTTGATCTATATCACATCACGAATTATTTATTCATTTGGATATTGATTGAAGCTGTCTCTCTGTCCAGGTGTGGATCTGGACGTATCCTGGACCTCAACACGGACATGACTTCCAGTCTCATGACGACACATGCCCGAAAGTGGTCATTAGGTCATGTAAGGCTCTGATGAGAAATAAATATGTCTGCTTGTGAGCGGGAGGTCTTAGGGACCCTCAGGAGAGGTCGCTGCCAAACACAGCACCGCTGGGAGGTGAGGAGGAGAACACAGCCAGCAGTGGTGGAGGTTCGTGTCCCTTGGGGACTCCTACTTGTGGCATTATGGTGAGAGAAGGCTACATGTGTCAGGGAAGTGAAATAATACCTAAGAGTGGTAATGGCCCTGGAGCTGAAGAGTCTGGAACCAGGAGGTGACAGACTTGTGGCTCATCTCCACCTGGGCACTCAGACCCAATGTCCATACGGTGGACAAACACTGGCTGGATGGAGAGTGAAGCGGGGAGCTTCTGTTGTATTAGTGTGGACTTAAAATAGTCCCACAGCAAACTGCCTGACTTGGTCATTTTCTCCTCATACTAATGTGTACGTTGTCACCTGCCTCGCAGAAGGGACACCCCTGACACGCTTCAAATGCTGTGCTTGCCCCCAGTTCTCCTTGAGCACACAGTTCAGAGACTAATGTGCCAGAGATATCTTAGTTCTTTCCACAACCATGGTTTCTCTCGCCCTTGTGCTACCGTCTTAGTCTGTCCGACACTTTGTGCTGGGTGTGGGTGTACCCTGATGGATTTCTTTAGCATGCCTGGCCGTTGCTCTTTATCTGAAAGAAAGAGCTTCAAGAATTCAATGGCTTGTTTATTAAACAGCCAGTCCTGCCTTGAGAGATTTTTTTCCTTTTGAGTGTTTAATAACGATTCTTCTGTTGGATGCTCAGTGTATAAAAGGAGTTAGAGCAATGAAACACTTGAACCATTTTAAAATAATGCACTTTAGAGCTCTGAGTTGAGATACAGTAGGCTTTTATTAACAAACAGCAAATCACATTTTCTCAATGTTTTCCTTCTGAGAAGTCAAAACCAAGACTTAGGGGCCATGTGTGGGCCACCGCAAAACCAGGTGACATTAACACAGCATTCGTTGTCCTGCTAGTGAAGCCCAGAAGGTGCCTCTGTCTTCCGACCCCCAAAGGGGAAACTAGGTCCTGTGTGAATGCTACCCCTCTTCCGGCGTGGCTGTTGAGCAGCACACAAAAGCAGGTTCTCCATCACGATTTAAAGGTGGGGACAGTGTGAAGCTCTTGCTGGTGACACCAGGCCTAACAGCTCTGAGTGGCCAGGTGTAATTATTTGCTTTGTTTGACAGATGATCACAGGCATTGAGTCACTTGCCCCAGGTTAAACAGTTCCAGCCACCAAGAGACAGTATCGCACAGACTGTCTTCAAAGTACAGGTCTCCAGCCAGAGTGGCCTTGCTGTAAACTATCTGAGGGAAGATAGGCTGTCTGAAAAGAAAGCAGTCAGGGAGGGGGTGAGGGGAGTGAACGATGTCCTGACTGAGCCTGTACTGTGGGCAAGAGCACACTGCCGCTACGTCTGACTCCAACGCCTCAGGCCTACGGGAAAGGCATGGCCTTCCCCAGGTCAGCTCAGAGCAATGTCTAGCTCTTCCCCCATCCGAGGATGGGTATTGGCAGCGTGTGCAGCAGCAGCAGCATTTGAGGCTTTCAAGGCAGGATGCTGAGAGTGTGTAATGATGGCGGGAAGACTGCCCCACTGCGGAGGCCTCCTACGGGGACCAGATAACCCCGCTCCTCCTCATTTCTGCTATTTCCCATAAGCACACGGAGGTCCCAGCTGCTGTGAGTCCATCAGTGTGCACAGCCCACCCACCGCAGCATTCCTGAACATCTGTTGTTGTGCCCGGGTCGCGAGACCCCCAGTGAGGCCCCCGAGGAGATGGTTTCAGATGCAAACATACAAGGGTCTTTGTTGACAAGCTCGAGTGGGGTCCACAACCCAACACTCCAGACACAGTGGATGAATGGAATGCAGCCCCGAACTCGGGGGAGGGTGAGTTTTTAAAGGCAAAAAGACACAAGCAGGGAGTTGCATGTATTGGCGGTTCAGGATTGAGTCAGGGCTGTGGGGCAAGGCGGTTTTTAAAATAATTGGTTAGGCTATTGGCTCGAAACCACAGACTGCGGACTTGACTCTGCAAGAACATCTGGACCTTGTAAAGTTTATTGCCCTGACTTCTGATTGGCTGTGTCTAGGGTTTTGTTTGTTTGTTTGTTTTAGCTGCCAGAGCACATTCCGTGGAACTGAGTTCAACCCCCAAGTCACCAGATATCTTAAGATGGAGGCCCCTTTTCAAGATGGAGACTGTGGGGCTAAGTGGGTTTCCCTAGGTCTTCACAACACTGTTGTTAATTTTATTCTTTTCACCCAGTCAGGTCAACCCCAAACCATGCAGGTCTCAGCACAATGAGTTGGGTTCCAAACAGCAAGAACCACAGCATGAAAACTGCCTGCGTGTCATAGACCAATCGGAGTGTTGCCGCGGCAACGCCGACATGAAACATAGTATTGGGTGGTAATTGTTAGGTCATTAGGGTCAGTAGTGCACATCTATATTGGGTATGGCTTATTGTAATTTGCCATAAAATTAGATCTCTTTCTGGATGTTGTTGCAAGGAATTGTGCCTGTTAATTCATAAAAGACAGAGAAAAAAATGAAAGATATTTAGGACTAAATCCCCCAGGAAATGAAAGCTTGTTAGGAATTATAGCTTTTATAAAAAGAAAAAAAAAAGAGCCAGAGACAAATCATTGTACTTTTCAAGCTTTCTGCTTCCCAAAATAGAGTGCCTGCCTTTCTAAAGATAAACATTTTCAATATCTGGATTTAAATGGATAAAGCTTCTAATTATCTTCATCCAACATCTGGGTGTGACTTGCTTTTTAAAAGGATGCTGTTTAGTCAAGGATACATTTTAGAAACTTTCTTGGAATTCCCCCCTCAGCATTATTGATATGTAATTGATAAATGTTGATTGTATAGTGAGATAGTCTAGTTAGTTTAAATCTTTATCACACATAGTGGCTGTGTGTGTGTGGTGTATGGTGTGTGTGTGTATGTGTGGTGTGATGTGTATGTGTGATTTGTGTGGTGTGTGTGGGTGGTGGGGTGGGGTGGACTGTGTGGTGTGGTGTGATGTGTATGTGTGATGTGTGTGGTGTGTGTGGGTGGTGGGGTGGGGTGGACTGTGTGGTGTGGTGTGATGTGTATGTGTGATGTGTGTGGTGTGGTGTGGTGTGTGTGTGTGTGTATGTTGAGAACACCTCAGGTCAACTCTCTCAGCAAAGTTTAAGCAAATAATAGATTAACTAGCGTCTTCCCTGTATCTGAAAGGTGTTAAGCTCCTCCCTGGAAGGAGCTGCACCACTGACCCAGCAAATGGAGCAATTCTTCACACAAGCTATGGAAGAGGCCAGTGTCTTGTTCAACAGAACAAGAAGAAAGGAGACACTGAGAGCGGGAAGGAAAGAATGCATCCCCACCCTCCCGAGACCCTAAATTGTCTGGTCTGAAGAGAGCCATCTCTAGCTAGGAGTGGGAAGTGCAGGCCACACCTGCCATGATGAAGCCCAATATGGGGGAAGGTCCAGGACTCTTACTGCCAGGTCTGCACTCAGCCACTGCCCTCCTCCCACCAGTGCTGTGGGGTAAGGAGCAGACAAGGGATGCTTATGCAGGGGTGTCAGCTGGGAGACCAGAGGCGGGCTTACCCTGGGGATCCCCAGCACCCAGCAGTGCCTGACGGCCACATATCCAGGCCAAGACCCAGCAGGAGTCCTAAGGGTGAGCTTAGGCCAAGAAAGACCCATGCTCTGTAACCAAAGCTTCAAGGTTGCCTTGTTTTTTTTCCCCAGTCTTGAAGATGGCTGGGGACACACTAGCTTCCTCCGGAGACCTTGCAGCCCCTGTAACTGAGAATGGGGCTCCACCAAGCTAAGCAGCATGAAGCTTCCTCTAGATGAGAACTCAGTATGCAGGGTCATACTCAGTACTCAGGATCATTCTCAGTACTCAGGGTGATACTCAGTACTCGGGGTCATTCTCAGTACTCAGGATCATACTCAGTACTCGGGGTCATACTCAGTACTCGGGGTCATACTCAGTACTCGGGGTCATACTCAGTACTCGGGGTCATACTCAGTACTCGGGGTCATACTCAGTGCTCAGGATCAAACTCAGAATGACTGGACCATATTCAGGTCTGTGTTCGGTTTTCTGGGAGCCCCACGCTGTTTCCCACAATGGTGGTGCTAATTTATGTCCCTTAACAGTGTAAGGCTCTGAGTATCTCTTAGCTTGTGGCAGGATCCATCCTCACAAATGTGCAGGGTGATGTCCCATCATGGTTTGGGGGTAGTGACATTGACCCCACTCTTGTGGGCCTGTTCTCATGTGTGTCTTCTTTTGAGAAGTAGTTATTCAGTGACTTTGTCCATTTGATGAAATTTAGATAGTCACATAATAATTAGATCTATTAATGGGGTCCAATGTGACAGTTGGCTTGTGCATACATAGTGTTCTGACAAAGCCAGAAGAGCGGCCATTTCCATCCCCTTACATGACTGTCCTTCCTTTTCCTACTTTAATTAAAGTTGTCGCTTCAGGTTTTGGGTATTGAATTGCAATTCCCAATTATTTAAGATATCAACCTGTGATTAGATCAATCTTCAAATCTAACACTCTGCGGTTGTTAGAGGCCAGTTTATTTTAACCTCTGCATCATCATGTATTGATTTTAGGTGATAAAAATAACATGTCTCCTTTGATTCTGAGCCTATTGTACCTACCCATCAGAGCTTTGCTCTAGTTAATGATTCTGTGTTGATTTATTGCACAAATAGAAGACTTGTTAGACAAATCATTAGCTGATATATGTAAGATGTCTGCTTTGTTTTGTTGTTTTAAAATAACTTTTCTCTGCGTAGCCCAGGTTGGCCTTACACTTGATGTGTAGCATAGACTAGCCTCAAATGGGCACACTTGTAGAAGTTAGCTCGATTCAGGAAATAACCAGGCTAGCTAAAAGATTAAACAATTATATTTTTTATTTATTATAAGGGGAAAACTCATGAAACAGGAATGAGAAGTTCAAGCTCATATGGGCCATGTGCCATTTTTCTCCAGGTCCCAGAAAGCCACATCCAAACTTGGTCCCACCTCTTAAAGATAATTGGTTGGCAAAGATTCCCCAGAACCTTCCCCTTTTGTCTAAACAAGAGCAATCCAAACCCAATACAAAACTATATACAATAGGAACAGATATCACATATAAAATTACAACCAACATAAACAATATTAAGCAAGGAACACATGACAAATGTTTTAATAAACATTCTATTCCAAAGAGTCTAAGTCTTGCCTCGGAAATAGGTTTGGCTAAACCATAAGAGAATGGCAACTATGACTATCTAATCTTCAACCCCATCGAAGGCCTGAGAAGGAAGATAATATTACTTGAGTATGCAGGAAGTATAATCAAGCAGCTTCCAAAGCAAACAGTATATGATGGAGACAATTAGCTATCTGAGCAATCACCCAAAGTCTCATTTGCAATGTTGAAGCAACCAACTTTGGCTAAGGCCTAGCGTAACTGACAGACCATTTTCAGAAGCAGGAAAATTTTTAGAACTGTCTTACCCTGTCTTGGCAAGGTTTGGCAGTCCTTTTCCTTGTGTCCTGCTTATCCAGTCTGGATACCATGTACTTTGTCAGTGGTTGAGTCATGGGCAGTTCCTTTCCTAAAGTCCAATTGTGCCAAGAAGAAAATAAACTCCAAGTGGAGTGTCTTTGGTGCTCAACATTCTCTTGGGAATAGATTAGTGCTGTCAGAAGCAATCATGTCTCATGTCAACAAACCCTAAGTTATTTAAATGTCATGTTCTACAGATCCTTGAAGTGGTTGAAGATTACCTATCTAGGCAGAACACAATCTCTATGTATCTAAAGAACCTAATTAATCTGACTATATGTATAACAAATATGAACAACTATTGATCTATAATATTTAATACCTATATAACTTAAAGACTAAGACTTCATGTCAGAATATAAAATAATCTGTAAACAAATATTTAGCAAATGAGGACAATGATCTCAAAATGTAAACAATGTATAATTATCTTGATCAGAGGTAAGAATAATATATAATGCAATACAAAAATATATCCTAAAAGTTGTATCAATATACAAAATGTCTTAAACAGAGGTAGAAACATGTATGCATACAATCTGACAGAATAACTTTGAATAGGTGTACAAATATTATAAACAGAAATAACAAATATAATTTGAACTTGTTTCAATATATAAAAACTATACCAATGTAAATTATCCATAAAAAGCAGCTCACAAGTATTTACTCTCTTACCCACTATTCTGATTAGTATGAATAAGTTCACATTAAATTATCTATTATCCCATTTGATTTTTCCCTTTTTTTTCTACCCCAACCCTCTACCTTATACAAGCAATAATCAACAACCTTTAAATGGTGTTCCCAACCCTGAGGACAAACTTTGTTGGGAGAGGGGATGTTGTCTTCTAGAATTACTTCCAGCTGTCATGGGGGTGATGTTCTTTTTATGGGATCCTGTAAAAGTAAAGTGATGGTTAATTTTCAAGATTACTGTCTAGTATAGTTGCAAATGATTTCTGAGCAGTTGATAGGGTTTTTTCCAAAGTTCTTATTTGGAGTTCTGGCCAGAATGTCATGAGAAGGTGCACCATTTCAGCAGCTGGTACCCCAAAACCAGTCTTGTAGTAGTGCTATCAGCATCATGATGTCATCTCAACCAGGTGGAGTTGTTGCTGTGGGCCCCCATCTTCTTTCTGGAAACTTCAAAGATTATCAGGAAAAGGATCTGTAGGAAACTCTTTTGTTCATTGTGGAAAACTTAAACATTATTCATATAGACATACATTCAATGAAGAATATGATATAGACAAAATAGGCATGGAGAAATTAAAATTTTTCCTAAAGTCTTCCTTCTGTCCCATACCAGATGGCTCCTGACATGAGACAGAAACTCTGAATGTTCATTTTAACAACATGCTTGAATTTAGAGAAGGGCAGAACCATTGTCCGACTTCAAAACCAGCTCTCTCTCTCCATATATAAATGTATATGTTTCAAACACCTGTCCTCATAAGTCATATTCCTTTTTCTTGATGATCTTTATTGGATAGTTATTTTTCCTTCCATCAGCATCCAAACATCCAAGGTCTCTTGAATTTTTTAAGATGTGTATTTTCCTGTAAAGACAAGAGCAGAACCCTGCCTCAATCCTATATGGTTTCCTTACCACCTGTATAGTTGTCACCATTCTGGATGAGCTGTCATTTCTCTTTCTCAAGAGGTTTCTCTTTTTCAAAGTGAATCTTTATTAATTTTCTTCTCCTGTGGAAACAAGAACAAAATCGCTTCCCCAATGTAGCATATCTCCTGGTTTCCATTGTGAGGCCAACACATCCTTGAAATACACTGCTTGATTCAGTTCAGAAGTTTTTCCATTATCCAATGTCACTCTGCTGCTGTTGTTCCTTTCTCATTAGCGTTAAGAAAATTCAAGGTTAATAAAGCATTATGCAATATATTTCTGGGGGTATTTTCCATCCCTTTCCATTTGTCTAGCATATCCTTTATAGTTCAACTTGACCTTTCTATAACTGCCTGACCTGTAGGATTATACCTGTAATATGCTTTATATTATAATAAGCAATCTTTCAAATCAATAACTATGAGAGGCTATCCCTTTGAGAACAGAGAAGGCAGAAGAATTCCAGATTGTAAAGGGTCCATAGGTTGAATTACCAGTTGACAGCTCTTAGATCTTTCACCATTATCCATTTTCCAGATTTTTTTTTAAACAACAAATACAGGAGAATTCCAAGGGCTGGTAGATTCTTCAATACGGTGAGCATCCAGTTGTTCTTGTACCAGCTGTTCTAAAGCCTGCAGCTTTTCTTATGTTAGAGGTCAATGTTTAATATAGGTTTCTCAGTTAACCATTTTAAAGGCAGGGCTGTTAGTACCTCTGAAGGTTTATCAATTACTTTGTGTTCTTGTACAGCCTGAATGACTGGTGACTTTCATCTATAATATCTTGTATTATCTGCCCCAGAAACATAAGTTTTGGGGGCTGCAGGAATGTTAATCTGGGTATTTGATTGCTGCAATAGGTCATGACCCCACAAATTCACTGCAATATTAGCTATATATGGCCTCAGCCTTCCTCTCTGTCCTTCTGGCCCTATGCATTCAACCCATCTCATGCTTTGTTTCACTTGAGATAGGGTTCCTATTCCTAGGAAATGAACATCTGCCTCCTGAAGAGGCCAATTTGGATGCCAAGATTCTGGAGTAATGATACTTACATCCACACCCATGTTGAGCAAGCCTACAATAAAAATGCCATTTATACATACTCTTAGATTTGGTCTTTGATCATTTATAGAAGTCTGCCAGAATATGTTTCCTATTTCCTACTAGAGTTTTTGATTCATCCTCCACATCTATTCCATCATCCAGACCAGTATGATGTTTTAGAATAGGCACTGGATTTTTTAATTTTCCTGGTGAGACATGTTCTCCACAGTAACTGGGAATGATTGGACCATGCCCATTGTGGGGGCCTGCAAGAGGCCCCTCAAGGAGTTTCCCAATGGTATTGGGTTGCCTTGTCTGTCTTTTGTTGATCTACATTCATTGGTCCAATATTGGCCTTTGCCACACCTCCTATATATACCTGAAGGCTGAGTCCTCCTATTCTTGCCATTCCCAGAGGAGACATTATTCCTAGGAAATCCTTTTCTACAATCCCTTCTCAGATGTCCTATTCTACCACAATTAAAACATTTGGTATTTTGGTGAATCCTCATACCATTGGAAACTGCTTCTCCTACTCAAGCTTCAGTACTACAGTCAAATATCTTAACATTTATTGTATGCAAGATCCAAGGATCTGGCCGGGCGGTGGTGGCGCACACCTTTAATCCCAGCACTTGGGAGGCAGAGGCAGGTGGATCTCTGTGAGTTCGAGACCAGCCTGGTCTACAACAGCTAGTTCCAGGACAGGCTCCAAAGCTACAGAGAAAACCCTGTCTCGAAAAACAAACAACAACAACAAAAAGATCCAAGGAGCTTTTTGCATTTTAAGTTGGCATTCTCAGAAGCCAAAGATTCAATTAGTACACGTCTAGCTTCTGAATCTGTTACTCCTATTTGTAAAGCCTTAGTTAATCTTTCTAAAAAGTCACTAAAGGGTTCTCTCTGAACCCGTTTAACCCTAATATATGATTCAATTCTCTTTTTTAGTTCCTGAATCCTGTAGCAAGCATTTAAAGCTGCTGTGCTACACAGGGACAAAGTGTGCTCACTACAAAAAGCCTGATCATGAGGATCAGAGTAAAGTCCCTCGGCCAGAATTTGATCTTGGGAAATCTCAAGTCCTTTTGCTTTTCCCTGTTGTTCTAAAATTTTCGCTTCTTCTCTCCAATAACACTTCCAAAAAAGTGTTATTCCAACAAAGCAGCTGAGGTCCATTTTCTAGGACAGCTGAGATTAACTGAATCCAATCTTGTGGGGTTGCCTTGTTGCTTGAAGCCCACGTTTTGACGATTTCCCTAACAAAGGACGAATGTATTCCATAAGATACAATTGCTTGTTTAATTTTTTTCTATCAGTCATATTTATGGGTTCCCATGTATATTCTTTGACTACCTTAGGGTATTTTGTGCCAGATGCTCTTTCTGATGATATCACTGGAAAGGCAGGTAGAACTCTGGGTAAGCTGTATAATTTCTAAAAGTTCCTCATTCTTGGCCCTATAATCAAACCATGTTTTTAAGGAGAAAATATTAAGAACAAAGCTAATCCTAAGAATCTGATCTTCCTCACTGCTGGGACTGCAGGCACACATGCCACCCAATTCCTGGCTGTATGCATCTTCTGACCTTCGTCAGGATCCTGCTGTTGCTTCTTAAAAATATCGAACATTTCTGCCTTTCAAGGTCTCTGTACCTTTGCTCTCCCAGGACTTCTTGGCCCAGATATTTGTCTAACTCTTTCTCTGACCAAAGGTATCCTACAAACATTGAAAGTCCCAGCATTGGTTATTTATTTTTTTTATATTTTACCTCTTTCTATAGAGTTTATGTAATTTTGAAGCATTTTGTTTTGCTTGTTTGCTCATTATTGGTGTCTCTTCACTGAGCATTAGCTACATGGGTTTAAAGTGTTGGTTAGCTTTATTTCCCCACTGGATGGCAAGTAAATAAAATAAGGAAGAGCACACAGTAAATGTGTGGTCCAAGTTGATTGAATATATATTATCAATAAGCGGTTACAAATAGAAAACCCCATGCCATTTACACTTCCAAGGATGTGTTTTCTGTCAAGAGTATTCCCAATATCTTGGAGAGGGTGTGACTTCTATATCCAGACTTCCAATATAAACTTGAGGACTAGGCAGATGACAAGTGTTAATAAAACTACACGGAGGATTATTGGGTTTAAAGGGAACAGAGAGGAAGGAAGAGTGGGCACGTGGGTGCATCAGCGCTCACTCTCATGTCACACTGGTTTTATGGCAATTCCACATAGTTTATTATATTAAAACTACAATGTCAAATGCAATTTGCAATTCTGCTCAGAAGATAAGAATCAAATTGTGGATGAATTGACTGTTTTTTCAGTTCAGCACTGGTTGCTCTGGTGTGTGTGTTTGACCATATGGTTCCTGAGTCTTTAATCACACGCTACTATCTGTAGATAGATTGGATTCATATATAATGCAGTAACCACTTACGCAGCATGGAAAATAAGATTACACTTGCCATACCCAGTCCTAGTGGATTCAGGAACAAAGCAAACACACCAGTCAGGCTCTGAACCAATTTTCCTCTGGGAGAGTACAGGGGAGGCAAAAAAGATGGGTTTTAATCATGGGCTGGACCTGACATTAGAAACCCTGCTTGTTACAGAAACAGGAAAGGTTCAAAGTTATTCTCTCTGCTGCGCAAGCCAGAGCTGAGCAGAGAAGAGAAAAGTGGCTTTGACGGAAGCATGTGCCCACTGCCCCTTTACAGCCCTCCCCAGAATTACCAGGCTCTGGGCCTGCATGTGTCCATGCTTCATCCCAGAACTTGCTCCTGGATGTCTAGAAGTGGGTCCTATACTTGCTCTGTTGTAGAACCCCTGGGACATTTTGTATTCCCCCAGTCTAAGAACCATTGGCTAAATGTCTTACTTAAGATTAAAGTGCAAGCCAGGCGGTAGTGGCACATGCCTTTAATCCCAGCCCTCGGGAGGCAGAGGCAGGCGGATCTCTGTGAGTTCGAGGCCAGCCTGGTCTACAAGAGCTAGTTCCAGGACAGGCTCCAGAGCTACAGAGAAGCCCTATCTTGAAAAACAAAAAACAAAACAAAACAAAACCGAACAAATGAAGAATATTAAAGTGCAAGAGCAGACAAGGAGGGAGAAGCTAGGAGGCTGTGTTTAGAAGCCAGAGCCTGGTTCTTGGCTCCACAGCTCACCAACTGGATGTCCCATGCCACTCTGGTTTGTCTAGTCCTAGAGTTGTATTTTGTGTGCCTCTTTTGGAAGACAGCCACCCTATTCTCCTCCCAGAAGATGTGTGATATCACCACTAAGATTGCTCTGGAAGCTGAAATACATTTGTGCAAATGAAAATATTGCTATGGGACATGTGTACTGGGAGGTGAGCTCAGTCCCCAGTGACAGCAGATTGGATGGAGCTGAAATAACTCAACTGGTGCATAGGAGAGCAGGCTTGGTCTCATCAATGCTAATTTCATTTGGCTCTTTGAATAAACGATTAGAAAACAATTTAGGGATTATTCAAATCTAGAGATGGCTTAATGTCTAAAGCCCATCAGCTTTAAGCTGCTGAGCAGGGAGAGCAGGCATATCCTTGTTGCTTCCTAAGAACCTGAGATTCTTGGAGAAGTCAGGAAACAGAAGTTGGTTATTAAGGATGCATGGAGACTCCTAACTGCTCCTACGCTTCTAAGACGGGGCATTTCCTGAGTGCTGGCTGGTGCCTGGCATAGTGCCGAGCCCTCAGATGGCAGCCATCTCCCCACAGAGGACTGTTATTCTGCTTTGCTATGCAGAGTGGATGCCTAGAGCTGCAGGGTTGCTTTGCCCAAGCGCTTCTTCTTAGCAGTGAGCAGTGGTGGCTTGTGCAGAGCCTTAGCTTGCCTAGCGTCTCTGTATGAAGCCGACGACGTTGGCACTAGGGGGATGACTTGAAAACACAAGATTTGTCACTTTTGTTTTTAAATTTGATTATTTGTTTTATTTTATAAATTTAATTGTTAAAAAAATCTCTCGGATGGGTAAAAATATCACTTCTACAACCAGAAAAATAGCAGTCCTGTGTGAAAGTCGTTCACCCGAATTCCAGGCAATCTATCTAAGAGAACTAGAAACTATAAGGCAGAAAACTGAAAAAAAAAATAGAAATCCAAGAAATTTCCTACGTGCCACCTCCTAACTCCACACTGAGAAGCACCACCACTTCGCCGCAGAAGTGCGTGATTGCTGCACAGCTGTGCATAGACTGCAGTTGAAGGTGTGGAAAAAAATAGCTGCCAGCCTTCGGGTTTGCTAATGTCACTGGATCTAGTGACAATTCTAAGACAAGGACAGTGGAACACAGCTACTGCTGCCAAATCCTTCTCGCAATTATAAAGCTTTTTAAAATGGGCATGCCACATCTCTTAAAATGCCATCCTTGATTTGCTCATCACTAGAACCCAAAATAATTCCTGGAGGGAGGATGCCAGAGGAAACCGTCTACAGTCGGGAGCATCCACCCCACCTCCACACTTCTAGTTTACAGTCTCAGAGTGCTGACTCATAGTTGTGTACCTGAAGATCTGATGGGCTGTGATGCTCTTATCTAAGGTGTGTCTCAGGGCAAAGAAGGCAGGGTAGCAATCCAAACTCCCCGCATGCTAGCCCGTGGAGGCGTAATTGATAAATGATAACTTTCCCTCACCCCGTCTCATGGACTTGGGGTTTGTAACACATCATCTTCCCACCAAAGCATCTGTGATTCTCAATATCCAGAAGTCCACTGAAGCAAAGCTGATACCCAGCCCAGGCTGCAGAATGGAACGCAGACTTGTCAGAACAAATGGGTGCATATAGAGACTTGAACCCAGAACTGACTTCCTGTTCTTTCTCCTCCTCTCTTCTTCCTTTCCCCCTTCTATTTGCCCCCTCCCTCCCTTCCTCTAACTTTTCTAGCAAAGGAGCAAAAGCATAATTTGGTGAGGAGCAGGGAAGATAACATGGCTGAGACCAAACACAGTGGTAAAAATAAACAAGCCTCTTTCTCAAACTACATAACAAATGAAAAAGAATCTGAGTTCCCCCTGCTACTTTTTAAAAAGAACATTGCAGACTTGTTATTCCTTTCCTTGTTGCTAGCTGTGTGCCCAGGGTACTTTAAGCTTCAGTCATTCCCCCAGGCTTAGGATCTTGGGGTTCTAGATTGGGGACCCTGCCCTGGGCATCTGGGTTGGTGGACTCGGGCTAGAGCAGTGCTGTCCCTGTGTGGGTGACTGCAAACCCTTCTGGCTGATAGACATCCAAGTCAGAATCTGAGCAATGCTGAGCACCGAGTCCCATCTTCTGTCACATGGTGCCTGTCAGCCCCAAGCTGCTGGAGAACACGCAATGGAACAAGCTGGTCCCATTATAAATTCACAGCCTTCAGTTCCAACTGGACCCTCAGTGTGAATGGATCTTGGGACACTTGGTGTGGATGGATCCTGCCTCAGCTAGTTCTCAGTATTTTCAGGACACCCCTCCTTTCTATTCCTATTGTCTTAGGCAGGTGGTTCTCAACCTGTGGGTTGTGACCCCTTCCGGGGGTCACATATCAGATATCCTGCATATCAGATATTTGCATTACAATTCATAACAGTAGGAAAATTGCGGTTATGAAGTAGCAACAAAAATAATTTATGGTTGGGGTCACCCTAACATGTTAAAGGGACACAGCATTAGGAAGTTGGGAACTACTGGCCTAGGGAATGATTTAACCTCTAGAGAAAGCAGAAGGTAGAGGAGTGGAGTGTCTGTCTGTCTTTCAAGCTTATGTCTTATTTCTCCCAACCACAGTTGTATATACTGGGTTGTCCTTTCTCAGAACAGTGTGATGTTAACGGCTTGCGCTCCCCTCTGTCATCTGCAAGGCTGGTCCCCTTGGGCCCTTGGTGGTGAGTGGCGTGTAAACGTGTTCTGTTCTCCCTGAACACTCTCAGAGCTCATGTTGCTCCCTCCACTTTTAAATACCATGTGAGAGATGGTGACTTCTCTTTAGCCATAAATTCTTTTAAAAATTAATACACAGTACACAGTTTTCTGGGGTACAGTATAATATTGTAACACATGTTTCGTGCACCAATCAAATCAACTAGTTAGCATTGTCATTTCCTTATTGATCCTTTACGTTTGGAATCTCCAGTCTCCCATCTTCCAGCACCTCATCAATGTCTGTACATTATATTTTTGTGATTTCCACCGTGTTGTGGAGAACATACTTCTGCATTAGTGCGTTGCACACAGTAATTTTTATTGAGATCACTGATACAAGCCGGGCTTCTAGGAACTGTCTTTCAGTCTTTGTAAACCCACACGTGGAGATTGACCTAAGGGGCCCTTTCTGTCCCTGTTGTGATGTGGGATTACCCTCTGTATGCTATGGATATGTTTTATTACTATTTACTAATAAAGAAGCTAATTTGATCTATGGCAGGGCAGAATATAGCCAGGCTGGAAGAGTAGGCGGGGTCAAGACAGACCACATGTAGCTGCCACAGGAGAAGGATACTGGAACCTTACCAGTAGGCCACACCCTCATGGTGATTCACAGATTAATAGAAATGGATTAATTTAAGATGTAATAGTAAGTTATTAAGAAGCCTGAGTTAATAGGCCAAGCAGTGTTGTAATTAGTATAGTTTCTGTGTGATCATTCGGGTCTGAGCATCCGGGAACGAAAGTGCAGCCTCCATTTACATAATGGAGCCCAATGTGGGACAACTACATGATTGTTTGGGTCTAGCAGCCAGGAAACGAATGAGTGGTCTCCATTTACACTGTTGCCAACATTAACAAGCTCAACAAACCAGGTAACACAAAGTCTGTAAGCTGCCAACTTTCACGAAGGGTTACCAGTCTCCATTCTCTTCAAAGGTACATGCAGACATAGAAAATATTCATTTGGTCATAAGGAAGAGGCAAGAATTAAAGAATGGGCAAGAAAAACTAATTTCAGAGTGCACGGTCCATCCATTTTGGTCTCAAAAGATTCGAGGAATAATACTCTTTACAGCTGTTTCTCAGCCAGTCAGGGGAATCACTCTGTGTCCCTTTTCTCAGGACTGTGGTAAAAACACAATAGCCAACTTCATTAATAGAGATTCAGTGAAAAAAAAATATGAAAGGAATAAAAAAAAAAATCCAGACACCAAAGCCACCTGCCTTTGATAGCCTGGGGCAGCCATTAGATGGGTGGCCTAGTCCGTCTGTCTGTGTCTGCCACTCTCAGGATGGAGGAGCTTTGAATCCTGCCTGCGTTCCAGAGCCTGTGTCCTAGCCAGCGCCCATGCTGCTGTGCACCGCCCTCTCTGTGCACCTGAAACTGGGATCCAGGGCACATGCAGAAGATGGACTGCACAGCTTACTCTGCATCCCACTGTGCATGGGGAAGTCGCTTTCTGCAGCTGTCAGTATCCGGAGCGGAAAGTGCTTCATCACACTTGTTGGATTGCTAATAGTCATAAAAAATCTAGATATTTTTATCCTGACCTCTGTCTTGGAGCACTTCCTAAGTATACAGAGGAATACAAACTTCCTACAACGGGAAACTGCTACACGACAAACACATATACTTATTTTTTTAAAAAAAGAAATTGGGAAGGTTGACAAGGTAGCTGGAGAGTATACTGGAAAAACCTGAAGAAGTAGATGTCCTTACACTCCAGGCAGAGCAAAACACACACTGGTTACACAGATGGTGTGCACAGCAGACATTACTAGTCAATTACTGAAATATTTAGTATTGATTCAGTGCACGTAGCAGACATTACTAGTCAGTTGCTGGAATGTTTGCTACAGAGTCCAATGGGAAATGTGTCTGTGCTCTGGAGGAATTCCCCTTTCCCATTCCTTCCATACATGATAAGAAAGGGCTACTGTTTTCCAGGCAACATGTGCATGTGACAAACCGTTATAGAGGGTCCTTAGTGATCAGAGGACTGAGTCTAGAAAAGTAACAACAACACTCTGACCAAAGGCAACTAATGGGAGGAAAGAGGGTTTATCTGACCTATACTTCCAGGTCACGGTCCATCACTGATAGATGTCAGGGCAGGAAATCAAGCAGGAACCGTGGAAGGAAACTGTTTGCTGGCTTGCTCTCTGGCTTGATAGGCTTCCTTCTACAATCCAGGACGACCTGATGAGCGAATGGAACCGTCCATGGTGGGTAGGCCCACCATCAATTAGTACTCAGAACAGTCCATCACAGACACAGCAGCAATAGCAACCTGATAAAGACAACTACTCAATTGAGACTCTTTTCCTAGGTGACTTTAGACTGTGTCAAGTTGACACTTACTGCTAAGAGAGCACAGCTGCCTAGAATGTGGAGAGACTAGTTAGGAATAGCTTCTGCTAATTATGTTATTTAATTGTGGAGCAGCTATGATGGAAACTCATGCATATGTAAATAATATTTCCCATAGGCTTCCTAAGATCAGTGGTTTACATTACCATGTTTATCACTAAGGAAGCTGGACTCCCTGGAGGCTAGGCAGTGTGGCCTCTGTGAGATGGGTGGTGAATAGCTGAGCTGGCCCTTGCTCTTTCAAGGCTGGTTATTGTGTGCCCCTTGCTCCTTCATGGAACTTCATTTCCTAACATCATGCCCCTTCTCTGTGTTCTAGCTACACTAGTCTTTTTTCCTCCCGTATGTACCCCTTTAATATAGGTCCTTGGCAAGAATGTGCATTTTCCTGCCACTGTTATAGCCTTTTTCCTGTCTTCACCCTCTGAACTCTCTCATCTAAGGTGCCACTTCTTGGAGACTCACCATGAAGGTTTTTGTAGGACTCTTCCCTCTTGGCAAAGCCCTCACCCATCTTGGTAATAACTTTCTTAATTATTTATTGCTATAGTTTCTATCTTGAATGTCCTCCAAGGGCTCATGTGTTGAATGCCCAGTCCTGATCACATGGGGTTACTGGAAGGCAATGAAGTGTTAGAAGGTGGGGTCAGGTAAGGTTGGCCTTCTCTGCCAAAGCTTCCTCTGTGATATGCTGCCTTGTCACAGTCCAACCACGGATAGAGACATTCAGAACTGTAAGCTAACACATGCTTTCCCTCCTTATCAGTGACTTATTTCAGGTACTTCACCATTTTGGTAGGACACTGGCCCACTTATGTCATTATTAGATTAATGTCTACCCTGGGGGCTGACAGTGGTTACAGAATCATTAGCCAAGAGTGGGAGAGGCAACCGGCAAACCACGAACAACCATCATCTAGATGCTTCTAGTGACCATGAGTAGAAGAAAGGCACCATCTCTTTTGGGTGTTAAAAGATGACTGTTCTGGGCTGTAGTCAAAGAATTTGTACTGGATCTCCTTAGGAAGCCATCAGACAAATTAAATCATCATCAATTCATCAAATGGAATGATATGGTGTAGACAGAAGTTTCTGTTCCACCCAGTCCCTCAGCTGTTCAATCTCAAAGAAACACACAGAGGTTTATTTGAATTATAAACTACTTGGCCTATCAGCTCAGGCTTATTACTAATTAGCTCTTATGACTTAAATTAACCTATAATTCTTGTCTATGTTTAGCCATGTGGCTTGGAACCTTTTATCAGTGAGGCGTTCTCATCTTGTATACTTCCTGCCAGGCTACTGACCAATCAGTGTTTTATTAAACCAGTATGAGTGACAAATATTTATACAGTGTACAAGAGCATCATCTCACAGCATTTCTCCTTTTTAAATTTCAAAACAAGAACTCTGAATCCAATTTCCTTTGTTTAGCTTTTTTCTTGATCATTATCCATAACCACTTGTAATCAACATTCTTAAGAAAGACAAACATCCATAATCCCTTTTTGGTAATGCAGGTATAGTTTGCTAGGATACTTCCTGCTGATTGGGGGTGCTGACAGTCTTATGAGGACCCAAAGAAAATTTTGGATTATGGTTAAGTCCTGACCTGAATATTCTGTGAGGCTGGATCATCTCAACCAGCAGTCTTGAAGCTATTCTGGATGTAGAACTCAGAGGAAATTGCAACAGAGGTGCTCTGAAAAAAAGGATCATCTGGGCCATCCATTCCCATTAGATGAGGCAAGACATCAAGCAGTTCTTAAGCATAAGCCACAAACCCAAATTTCATAACTAGAAGTAAGGTGGGACAACCAAGAGAACAAGAGCACAGCATCCCCTAGTACTCAGTGCATCCTTTCACTGCTATTGGACTACCTTCACACCCCTCCAATATCTTCAATAGCAGTATTTTACTTAACAGGCAAACACATAAGGGTTTCTATGTGGCTGTACAATTATGTTCTGATTCAGATGTGGGAGCCCAAATTAAAAATACTTTACATCTGCATGGGGAATGCCCTCGTTGGGTGTTTCTGCATGGCAGCGTACTAATTTGGGAAATCAGTTTCACTTAACCACATATGTGCACCAACCATCCTGTTCTTAAAGGATGATATTTTGGGGTTGGTCTTGGCTCAGTAGTTAGAGAGTGATGTACACCACACACATGAAGACGTGTACACGCACCATTTCTCTTCTTTAATGCATTTGGATGTGTGTTGTACAGTCACAAACCCAAACACGTGAAAAGAAGAAAAGTGGTAGTGAAGTCGAGAGTCATGTGTGCTCGCTGTCAACCTTTCACTCACTTGAATGAGTGAAAAATAAAGACAATATTCCCTGAGTGTCCTGTACTGGCCTGGAGCTTAGACTCTTTGGAAGTGACCTTACTGATCCTGAAGCATTTAGTGTGATCTTCATCCCTGTAGATGATTGATCTGCAGTGGGGATAAAATAATCAGTCCAATGATTGGCTGCTGGGAGAACTCCTCCACAGCACTGAAGTTGGGCTCCTTGCTCACATGCATGCACACACAAACACATCTTGCTCACATATATATGTATATGTATCTTGCTTGCATATATATACACACACATACATACATATACACATATAAGGTATATATGGTACACACACACACACACACACACACACACACACACCAAAATAGATTCTAGGTCTGGGTAGTACGGTGAAAAGTGATGACACAATTAGAAGAAGATATGAGAAAATATTTATGACCTGAGGTTAGGCAAATCCTTCATCAATATGCTGCAAAGACTTGCATAGATGTAAGAAACAAAAAGATTCATTTTTCTGAAATGTCTACAGCCAGCACATCTACAGGATGGAAAGCAGATTAGAAGCTGCCCCCGGCTGTGGGGAGGAGTTGAGGAGGAGGGAAGTGACTGCCAACGGGTCTGAGCTTTCATTTTCTGTGGATGAAGTGTTCTCAAGTTGATGATGGTGATGGTTGCATGACTGGGTATAATAGAAGTCATGAATCATGCACGCTCAATGTGTGGACTGAATGGGATGTGAATTATGTTGCAATAAGACTTTTAAAGTAGGAAAGAGTTTGCTGTGTACATTTATACATATATTTCTGGGCTGCAAGAAGGCATTGCTGTGTACATATCTGACATAAAACAAGAGTAACACAGAGTAATTTATTCTTGATTTTCTTTTATCTGCTAGTATACTTAAGATATTTTATAAGGATCTTTATCTTTTTATATGGCAGTACTAAATTTTCCAAAGGATATGCCATAATTTGTTTAGCTATTTCCCTATTTTTGGCTATTTAGGTTGTTTTGATATTTTTCTCTATAACAAACTACATTATTATAACCATCAATAGAAATAAATATATGAGTTCATGTGTGGGGCCTTCAGTAGGCTGAACTCTTAGCAACAAAGCTGCCCAGTAATCAGGGACTCTGCATGTTGCCTGTTAAGTAAATCTTGTCCATCTCCAAAACAGCTTTAAGGGTTCCCTAGTTCAGTGTCTTCACGTTTTCTGCTAACATCTCGCAGCTGTTTGCAGGACCCTCAAACACCAGTGAAGGAGGCCACCATCACCTTTCATTTCTACTCCAGGGTACATCTTTGGTTTGATATAGGAGTAGCAGCTTTTGGCACTGCGTAGTGGTGCAGCTGAAGTGGTTTTATTTATTTTTTTAATCCTATTTGATTATGTCTTACTAGGAAGGGTTTGGCCTCGTTCCCTCCCCCACTTTTGCTCTTTGCTTCCTCCTTCCTTTCTTTCCCCCCCTTTCCTCTCCATCCCTCCTAGGTTGGAGGACACAGCCAAACATCCCTCAGCAGATGCTGGTCCCCCGTGCCAGACCAGTCATCCTTCAGCTGTCTGAGAACTTCACCTGTTGTGCGTGACTCAGTCTTGTGCGCTGTTGCAGCAGCTTGTGGTTCACCAAGAGGTGACACCCTACTGTCGAGTCCAAGAGAGGGAAAAGTTACGTTAGCCCAAAATATTACGTTCTTGCCAATTTTATTGTGTACACCAGGTGTGCAGACATCACACTGTGGAGTACACACAATGAATAGTTTTTATACTGACAGATATTGACCCGCCTGTCATCTTAGACATTTACCCTTTTGTACGTGTGGTAAGAACAGCTAGAAGACACTAATTTAGCAAAATCCCCAGTACAACATAGCATTTTAAACTCTAGTCCTCACAGCGCACCCCGGAAATCAGGACTTACGGTTTCTCTTAGACATTTGAATGTTGCAATCGTTGCTGTGGGAACTACGGCTAAGTTGGTTGAATGCTTGCCTGGAGCGTGGGAAGCCCTGGTGCCGCACAAACCAGACCCGGTGGCACACGTCCATAGCACTCGAGAGGGAGAAGCATCAGCGCCTGGCGTTCAAGGTCCTCAGCTTCCTTGGTGAGGTTGAGGCTAGCCTGAGCTACCTCAAACCCTGTCTTAAAATAACAACAGTGACAAAATAGGAGAAATTGCACGTGGTTCTACACTCTCGGCTATCATCTCAGTTTTGATTCTCATGCTTGGAGCATGTTATTCTGTGGTCGGACACCCGATTTCCAGGTCGGATACCCGATTTCCGGGTCGGATACCTGATTTTCTTCAGAAGATGAGCTGTTTTCTTCAAAAGTAATGTATCCTAGGAAGAATATTGGCATCAAGAATGTGGTGGGGGATGCGGTGCTCCATGTCAGGGGTAGATGGGAATATTCTGGGAAATGTTTCCTCAGCGCTGTGCTGTGGGCTATAAGGCAAAAGTGTTTCTCATAACTTGCTAATTAATTTTTAATTAATTTTTAGTACCTGTGCAAATGATGGATTTCTTTTTGTTTTATTTTATTTTTTGTAATGAAGCAAGTGTACCCAGGGTCAAGTATATGCTAGGCAAGTACTCTACCACTGAGCTACATTCCCAGCCCTAATATAATGGATGACTTAAATGTTAAATTTTTTCATACACTTAAGTTTAAGTTGTATGCATATTTGTCTCTCCCCCACTCCTTCTTTTGTTCCCACTCCTGTTGACTGGTCCCCTTCATTACCAAAATTAGTGTACATACTACACACACACACACACACACACACACACACACACACACACACACACACGTGTGCGCACCCAGAGGTATAAATCTATTTAACTCTATTAAAGACATTCACTAGAACTGACAGGAAAACAGTCATAAGTGTATGGAGGAGAGTAAAGGTTGAAAGAATGGTTTGCACAAGAATGAGTTCTCCTCTGCCCTTGTTCACTTTCCTCTTGGTTTTGATCAGCCCATGAGTCCTGGCTAATCTGCTTCTGGGGAGTGTGGGTCATTAACCCTGAGAAAGACCCTTCTTTTCTGACCAGAGGAGCTGTTTTAGGGTTACTGTGATGAAACACAAAAGCAACCTGGGGAGGAAAGGGTTGATTAAACTTGTATTTCCATATCATAATCCATCCCTGAAGAAAGTCAGGGCAGGAACTCAAACAGGGCAGGATCCTGGAGGCAGGAGCTGATTCAGAGACCATGGAGGGGTGTTGCTTACTGGCTTGCTCCCCTTGGCTTGCTTAGCCTGCTTTCTCGTAGAACCCAGGAGCACCAGTGCAGAGATGGTAACACTCACAAAGGGCTGGGCCCTCCCCCATCAATCGCTAATTAAGAAAATGCCCTACAGGCTGGCTGGCCTACAGCCAGAGCTCATGGAAGCGTTCTCTTAGTTGAGGTTCCTCCTTTCATATGACTCCAGCTTATGGCAAGCTGACATAAAAACTAGTCCTCACAGGAATCAGGCAAAGGAGGCCTGCAGTTCCCAGTGCTAGACAAGTCCACTGAAGAACATTGTCTGTGGTGGCTCAAGCAGTGGAGCCACTGAGAGAAACCCCATCTCTTTTTGGCTAGAGGGATGGGAAAGTGGTCTCTGTGGATTGAGGTGTTTTTCAGGGCATGTAGAGGTTCTAAGCTCACTTCTGAGCTGTATACAGGTAGGAAAAGTGAGGGGCGTAGCCATCTCTTTGAGAAATGAGCCACAATCAAATGTCAAGGATCTGAGAACTCAGAAAGGATGATTTAAAGCACTGTCATGTTCCACACTGACCTGTGAGTAACACGCAGGACAGAGCGCAGTAGCAAAGTAAAGACTTTCAAATGCTAAAGGGACCGTTCACAGACTGGAAGACTCAAGATGAGATCACTTAACTCTAGAACTAATATCCTCTACATACTCTCAAGAAATGCAGCAGAAATCTGGATCATCAGAACATACAATTCAATGTGTTCAGACTATAATGTTATATGAAATACAAGGAGCCAGAGATGTGCGATCAACTCTCAAGAGGACTGAGCACTCTCAACAGCTCCTCCCAGCACTGAGCTGCTGTAAGTCTCCTCAGTTACCAGGGCCCACAACACCAAGAGCTTCTCTGCTCATGGCTGAGAGCAGCAGTAATTTATGGGCACAACAACAAATTTTTAGAAAGCAGTTTTATGGGCACAGCATGTCTATTTAACAAAACAGCAGCACCGGTTTCCAGCTAGGGGCTATGACCTCCCTACCCACAAGCTTTTCATCAAGTTTACAGTAATAGACATGAATTCCCTCCTCGAGGAGTGGGTCTCAAACCCAACCAGAAAGTAATTGCTTCCTCCTGCTGTCTTCTGGTTAGTTACAAACATGGATATTATGCACAAGAACTCACAGCAGCTGTGATTACCTGCATAAGACCTGCTCAAAATTTGACTTGCCATTATTCTGTAGTTTTCAGGGACTCATTGGGAAGGAGGCCCTGCGTAGTTAATGGATGCTTGGGAAGGGAGAAGCATTTTCATCAGTGGTATAGACATTGGTAAGTTCATGATCAGATAGATTTTGCCTGAAGTGCTCATATTCTGCTCACCGAGTTACACCTGCCATGAATGTAGAAGAAGGTCTAGTGGGATCGAGGAAGGGACTGATGGAATAGAAGAGGACCAGATGTAGGGTAAAAGGGCCAGACACAGAAACCCACCTTAACCCTGAAAACAGAGCTAGTAAAAGAAACCCACCCTGGCCCTGGAAACAGAGTTAGTGAAGGAAACACACCCTGTCCCTGAAACCAGAGCTAGTGAAGGAAAGACATCATGGATCTGAAACCCAAGCCAGTGAAAGAAACACTTTAGCCAAGAAACACACCCTGACTCTGACACTAGAGTCAAAGAAACACACTTTGGCCCTGATACCACAGCCAACTCCGCCCCTGACCAACTAAACAAGGCAGTCCCTGAGCAGGAAAACTAACCAATCCCTGAGCAGAAAAATCTTCTCCCTGGGGAAAACTCCGCCCCTAAGAAGCCCTCCATAAGCCCCTCTGCCTGTTTAGTTGTGGGCTGTCCTTCACCACCCTGGCAGAGGCGGCCTCTCTCCTGAACTCCTTCCCAGATAAATCTATTTCTTAAAAGAGTTTTTGGTGAAGATCTTTTGCAGGTGTGGAGCAGAAGAGCCTTTCCTGAGACATTCCCTTAGGGGGACTGCGCAGAAAAAAAAAAAAAAGAAACATTTATATCTGCTGGAAAACTCCCTTAGGAGCAGAGCAGAAAAAGTAGCATTTCAGCAGAGCTGGAGGAGATGGCTACATTTCTGCTGGGGCCCCCTTTAGCAGAGTGAGACATGGATAGCTCTGCTAGGACTGAGCAGAGCTCAGCTGTGCCAGCTCTTTCTTGGAGAGGAGCAGGCTTGCTACATCCTGCAGGGAGCCCATCCCCCTGCACCCCAGCTTCAGGTATTGCCCTTACTTCCAAATGAGTCAGGATAGCTTTCCCTTCAAGGCTGTCCCTTCACAATTCCAGGGATAGCCTGACTTCTTGACAAGTTAGGATAGCTTTCTCTCCAGAGCTGGAACACCGCCAGAGAGGACAGTAGAAGGTAACTAGCTGAAAACACATTGTATACATGCATGAAGTGATCTAAAAAAAAAGAAGAAAACACATTGTATACATACATGAAGTGATCTAAAAAGAAAGATTAACTTTTAAAAACTAAAAACAAATGAAATGATCAAAGAAAATGAGATGTATCCTTCAGCAATGTGCGCAAAGTGAACACCTTCTCCAACAAAGGAAAAGCCTTCACACGTGATGGGTGACCACAACTGTCAATCTGATGAACGTGATGGCTGATCACAGCTGTCAACCTGATGGACATGATGGGTGATGACAACTGTCAGCCTGATGAGTCTGGAGTCACCTGGGAGACACCACTGAACATGCCTCTGGGAGATGTGTTGATTAGTTATATGGCTTCTGGGAAGAAGAATTCTCAGTTGAGAAAACCCCTCTAGAAGACTGAAAAATAAGCAAGGTTGTCAGGCATCTTCCTGATTAATGATTGATGTGGAGGGCCCAGCCCATGGGTAGTGCCAACCCTGGGTAGGTGGTCTTGGGGTGTCTAAGAAGGCAATTTCATAGCAACAGAAATTCAAACTAAGACAGCAGATTGCCTTGATAGGGCTAATTGATCCCTAAATGAGTAGATCATTCAGACAGAATAAAAAGGTAGTCTGAGCAGAAGCATTCATTGCTTCTTTAAAAATGTCTTATTGTTGTTATTGTATGCACACGTGTTTGTGCATGCATGCATGATTGTGTGTGTGCCTATATGTGTGGAGGTCAGAGGACAACTTACAGAAATTGGTTCTCTCCTGTTAGCGTGTGGGGCATGATGACTCAGGTCATCAGGCTCAGTGGCAAGCAGCTTCGCCCACTGAGCCATTGTGCTGGCTCCGTTCTCTGCATCTGTTCCAGGCTCCATCAATAAGACCACACCTCCTAATTATTCCTGAATGGTTTCACCAACAGGGGACAAAGTATTGAAACACATGAGCCAATGGGTGGCATTCTTATTCAAAGCACCCCATGATGGCTGTCACTTAGGCTGCCATGTTGGACTTTAGAGACCAGATCATAGGTAGGCCATATTGGGAAGTTAGTCTACCTCTGACTTTTGTGTTTGGAAATTGACCGCTAGAATGTCAGTCAGACACTCACAAGTAGAAACATGTTAATGACTTGTTTCACTCCTGTAGAATATGGAGTTGGAAAAGTTAGTCTAAAATGCTCCATTCTGAGGATGTTTCTGTCATGGAATTTGTTTGATAGTCATGGTGGAGAAATAAAAACTCTCTTCCAGAGATCCTCTGTGGTTGCCTTGGCAAATGAACGTATTTCAAAGCAATCACAGGAGGTAGAGAGAATAGGCAGAGGCATCTGGGGGAGTCCCAAGCTGCCACGTCCACCTCTCCAGGGCAGAGAGAGTGTAGTAGACCGGGAACGGTCATGACCGTCCCTTGGGAGCAGAGAAGCCGAGTGTGTGTGGTGGTGTGGGGAGAGCCTTGCTGGTTTGAAAGAGAAGAGTGTAGCTACAGAAGGGAGGGAGTAGACTCTGGAACAGCCTGAGTTTGGGAGGGGGTTGCGAGCTAAAAGAGCACTGTGGTTTTGATATGCACCACAGGAATATGGCAAGGAGAGGTGAAGGAGTGGCTCTTTCTGGCAGACAGAAACCCATTTCCCAGGTTTCTGAGGACTACTGATCAAAGCAGTCTTTGATCTATGACAACAATCCTTTGGTTTACCCTGTGAGCGTTCAGCCCGGGCTGAGCCCAGACTGTCGTTTTGGGATATAGTCAGTGGAATTCTCTTTAATTTGTGTGTGTGTGTGGGGGGGGAATGAGACCTAACATTCAACACCTTAGCTTAAGGTTTTCCTAAGCATCGAGGTTCTGTTCCTGATGCAGCTGTTAATCCACAGCAGTGACCTGAGCGATGAACTCATCACTGAGCAGTGGACGGTCAGGTCATGTGTCAGGAGCTGCCTTACACATTTTGAATTCAAAAAAAAAAATACTATGTTTCTGTGGCAGCTACTTCATGGATTCCTGGCGGTCAAATATTTTATCCTCCAAGCTTTACACCTGATCCTGCCACTCTGGAAGCAAAGGCCATTGATTAAATGGCAGCCCAACATCCATACAGATCTCTCATGAGAGCCATTTTCCTAACCAGGAGACCCAGGAGACTCTTTCCTGAGAGCACCCTTTGCTGCCTGAGGTGAGACCTGGGGATTGGTGGCTTCCAGGGCCTCACGCATGCAGCACTTGGCTATCTTCCAAGCAGCTGACACCAGGGAAAACTGTTTGTTATATGTTCTTCATGGACCAGGAAATTAAGGCAGTGGAAGGCTCCCTACTGCTGCCCAACCTCCAAGAGTACTTCATTTTTAACTAAGCACATAAAGGAAATACACTATCTTTATAACCTTTTTATTACTCAAACAGCATGTTTACTGTAGAAAAATTAGAAAAGCGTAGATAAGCAAAATGAACAAATTAAAAGTCAACCTCTGTGCCTGAAGATAATTATTATTAACAATTTTGGTGACATCCTTTCTGAATTTTTCTATGTGTGTGCATTAAGTGTTTAGATTGAATCACACTGTTTGTATTTTATAACATGACTTAATAATGTATGAATAAAATCTTGGTCAATAAGAACTTTATCACATTTTAAATGACTATATAGATAATGGAAATTCATGTATGTCTATTCATTTAATTGAATCAACTATTGGTAAACATTTACAGTATTTTCTGTTTAAGTATTATAAAATATGTTACAGTAAAAATTAATGAAATATTCATAGGCACAATAATGATTACTTGCCAAGTAAAAATAACGAAGTTTAATAGCTTTATGAGAGTCAGAACATTTTAGATATTCTTACATATTATGAAATTGTCTCCCAGAAAAGTCATCCCAATTTGTACTCACAAGAATATAATGTTTCATGACTCCTCGTCTTTCTTTACTCTTGGCAACCCTAAGGTAGATTACTGGTTATTTTTCTTTTGCTGTCACAGAACACGTGACAGAAGCAGCATATAAAAGGAAGGATTTATTCACATGCTGGCCCACAGATTTAGAGAATATCAGTTTACCATGGTAGTGAAGGCATAGCAAGTAGAGAGTCTTGGTCCCTAGGGGCAGGAGCTTGTGTGTAGCTTATTTGCATTCAAAAATCAAGAAGTGAAGAGCTTGGGCCAGAACCAGAAGTGTTATAATCTTCCTTGTTACCCATGGGCTCCACTTCTGCCAGCTAAGGCCTACGTCTCAGTGGTTTTGCAACGTCTGAAATGGTACCAGCAGCTAAGGAACAGGAAAACAAACTCATGAGACTGTAGGCATCTCACACTCAAAATAAGAGATTCTGTTCTTGGTTCCCATAGGCTCATGACCGTCTCATGATATAAGGGACATTTATTTCAGCCTCAAAATCCTTAACACTTCATAGCCCCATCACTGACCCTCAGCGCCTGCCTGCATGGAGTCTAAATTCTGATGCACAAAGCCTGGTCTCCTCATCAATTCTGTTTGTTTGGTTAGTTGGCTTTTGTTGTTTGTTGCTGTTGTTTTGTTTGTTAAGCTTTAGTTGCAAGTTTCCGTGACCTTGTGCCTTGTGCATTTTGCATGTCTGCAAAATCAAAATCACACGGAAGATGCCGGGTTCTGAGAGTAGCCTGAACTGTCACTACTAGCAGTTGCTGTCGGCTTTGAGCTCTGGTGCAGCCAGACTTAGGAAAACATTCCCTTCAGCATCCCCGTGAGCAGGGCATCACCGCATCGGGTGGGGCTCTTTGCTCCAGCTCTGTGCTTGCAGCTGGACTTTCTTTCATTTTGTGTCCTGGAGCCTTCAATAGCAAAGATCGCGCCCTTAAGATACTCTCGCTGTTGTCTCCCTCCAAAGTCCTAAGTTTTCTTTAATGGTGCTGATTTCTAACAGTCAAAGGCTGGTCCGTGGCTGTAAATGCATGAGTGTGCCTTTGCTCACCAAGCAGTATGTTTTCCATGTCTTCCTCCCAGCTCTCTGCTTTCAGTTCTCACTGTACAACCTGACTAGAAAGAGCCAGCAGCAGCCACGCCTCAGACGAGCATTGCACTGTCTCGGGACTTCTTCCATCACAACTGAAGTCATCCTCACGTTTTCAGCACAGGGCAGATTTAAAGCAAATTCTGTCCCAAGGTGTGGCAGGAATGACCTTGTCTAGTTCCTTTCTGAAGCATAATGTCCTCATGGTTTGCATTTCTACTAGTATCCTGTCCTTCCAAACTCACAGCAAAAGTGCCCACTAAGCTCTGCTCTTAGCAGTCGAGAACTTCTCTGACCCACACTAAAAACCACCTCTACATCCCTCCTGCAAACCGGTCTCCATGCTTACTAGCCACCAAGTTTATCACCGCGGTGACCCCACTTCTCAGTATCGTTCTTCTGTTGGTGTCTGTCTGTAACTGAATATCTGGCAGGAGCAGCTCGGAGGAAGAGGGTTATTTTGGCTCTCCGCCTTACTTGGTATCCCTTTCTCCTGGAGAGGAAGGCTGGCAGATGAAGTGGGTTTGTCTCCAGGTGCTTACAGCTGCTGCCTTTTGTATCTCATTAGACCACGGAGCTGATGTCAAGCTTCAAGGTCCGCTTCTAGTCACCCAGAGCTGCAAACTACACCCCAAAGCAAAGGACAACCTCCCGGATAGCAGCATCATCAGCTGGGGGCCAAGTGTTCCTTCACGTGAGCCTGTGTGGGAGATTTCATATTCAGAACATGTAATATGACTTCAGAAATCTTGCCAGCTCTGATAAGTAAAATGGGCATTTAATAGTTTAATGCGATACTTTGGTCACTGGTGGACTTTAATAATTTCGTGACTAATTTCAAATAATTTGTTTTTTGAAACTACCTCTTCACGTCCTTTGTCTATTTTCTGTTGATAGAGCTCTTTTTCTATTTTGTGAGGGACAAGTAGTTCTCCCAGCAAAATATCTGCACCTGTTCCCCTTTACTCAGTGGGATCGTGGTACCAAGTGAGTGAGGACCAAAACACTTTCTTCTTCCTCTTTCTCCAAGTATTTTTTTCCTCAAGCTGAATGGGGCCAGCGGTAGATGCTCACAGTGTCTTTTGTTTGTGCACAGTAGTTCCCAGCTCTCTTCCTCTCCTGGCAGCCAGTGCCCACATCTCTAGGTAAAGGCTGGCTTGCAATGCCATGGCCTTGTATCCCCTGGGGCATGCCTTAAACCACACTCTGACCGCACAGTCTGCCTGCGCTGAGATGGGCTACCATGGAGCACTGCGGCAGGATTGAATCAGAGTCCTCGTCCATGGGACTGTCTGACATCACAATCTAACGTAGCTCCCTTTCTTCACAGCTGCTGCCCTGAACGACTGCTCGTGAACCTCTTTTTCCCAAAGCCTAATGTTGAATCTGGTCTTGGCGGCACATGCTAAGCACATGTATCAATTGTTAGAACTTGAACTTTTATATTAGGAAAGCTCCATCCGTGCTGTGGACTCTGAGGGCTTAGTGATATTTGTGGTGCTTAACCTTTTCTTTAAAAAAACAAAAACTATAAATCTAGTGCTGTGACAAGCAGGTTCTCTTTTGCTATCTTATCAAATCCATTGTCTCCTGATAAGGAAACTAAGATCGATTTGTTTATATTCGTACGGAGTCTCAGTGGCGAAAGTGTGTTCAGACCTCTGGCTCCAGACTCTGCACCCCACACTCTGAACCATGGTGCCTTCAGAGGCTGAGGGACTCCTGAGGCAAGTTCAGAAACCATTCTGGAGATAGAGCGCTCTCAGAGACTCTGAGCACTCTTCCCACCGCTAAGGAAGTGCAGGGCAGCTTCTTTTCCACTGAAACCTTCCCACCAGGAGCAGAGGGAGAGAGTCCTGAGACTCCAGAAGCAAACAGAAGGTCACATGTCTGGGACAGCAAAAACTTGAGCATTCTCAAAGACCCCTCCCCTGCTTTATTAGGGAAATACCTGCTGAGGGAGGTGACAGCTGGCCTGCAGGGGACAGCGCCTGCAAGCTCTCTGGAGAGCTCCAGGGCTGTGGCAGCCCTGGGCTGGGGTGGCCTTTTCTGTGAGGAGGTGCCCTGAGTCATCACTTGCCCATCTTCCTCTTAGTAACCCCAATAAAAATGCATCGGTTCATCAGATTGGACATTGGCGAGGTCCTTTGGTCTGTTGTGAGTTCCCTTTCTGGACTGAGCGGAATTGTGAAAGTCTGGCACACGACAGTTGTGTGTAAAATAACACTCGTCCCCATGTTCTGATTGTTCTCGCTTCTACACAAATTAACTAGAAAGGACTAGCTTTGTCTTTGGCTCATCCCAGACCTTTAAGAAAAAAAAATAGGAATGCCTGTTGGACAAAAAGGATAGAGACAGATATTTTGGTGGTATAGGGCGTAGGTCATTGGGTTTCTCTCTCTCTCTCTCTCCTCTCTTTTGACAGCTTCATACATAATATGCTCTATTGCGATTATATTCCCCCCCCCATTGCTCTCTGTTATTGCCTCTTCCTTTCCTTTTGGTCCCTTCCTTTTGGTTATATTCTTTCTGAATACAACACTGAAGAAAATAACACAGTTCAGAAACTGCTAACAGTCAATTATTCCTCAAGTAGGGGTGCAGCCCCATGGGCACCTCCTCCATCCGTGATAGAGTGTCAGGTACAGCCCCATGGGCACCTCCTCCATCCGTGATAGAGTGTCAAAGTGCCTATCTTGTGCAGGTGTCTATGGCCACGTGGATTTGTAATTGCAGCAGCTGTGTTATGTCTAGAGGGCATTGCTTCACCATGGCGCCCTCCCCCATCTTCCAGTTCTTACATTCTGTATGCCCCATTTTCTGCAGTGTTCCCTAGGTATTGGGGGTAGAGATACTGATGTCTCGTTTAGGGCTGAGCCTCAGCTGTCAGCCGTTTCAGTTCCTTAACCATTTCCTTCTGCAGAAAGGTGAGTCTCTTTTTACAGGCTGAGAGTGGTACTAATCTACAGGTATAAACATAAACACATCGAGGAAGTTTGTCTACACGTCAGGGAAACAGCAGTTGGGTTTCGTTCCCTTGGTCTCATGACCTCTCCAGTCATTGGCTTTTTACCAGGCTTGTAGAACCAGCGGGGCATGCCTTCCCACAGCTGGCCTTGGATCCAATCACATAGGGAGGGTTGTTTTCCCCCAGTTAGTGAAGTCACTCACCATTGCAGCAGCGACATCTTACCTGGTGGGTCAGCATGGCAGCGTGCATGCCCTCCAGCCAGAACAGGCTGGCGATGGCCCTTCTCTCCCTGCAGGTGGCCTGCACAACACCTTCAGGTACTGTGAATATTTCCCAGCATAGAGGGAGCTTCCAGCTCAGTTCCACCTCAGTCCCTTTGTGTCCTGTACCCATATGTGTGGGTCTTACCATCTAATTCTGGTGGGTAGTCGGGCAGTAACAATTGCCTATATTCTTTTGGAAGCCTCTGGAAATTCTCTGACCAATTCATAGAGAGGTATCCTACACCCGACACCAGGGGTTTTCCTTAAGGTAGTGGCTCTCAACCTTCCTTAAACACAGTTCCTCATGCTGTGCTGACCCCCAACCATAAAATTATTTTGTTGGTACTTCATAACTGTAATTTTGCTACTGTTATGAATTGTTATGTAAATGTCTGATACACAGGACTTCAAAGGGGTCATGACCCGCAGTTTGAGTGCTGCTGCCTTACGGGCTTATGAATTCTGAAGCCACCTTATACACTCACGTAGGCTATCTCCGTTTCAAGCTCTCTGTTCATTTTAGTTAAAATTATTATTATTGTGTCTGTGTGATGTGCATGTAGGGATGCACAGATACCACAGCACACATGTGGAAGTCAAAAGACAAGTTCTTAGAGCAGTTTTCTGCCTGTCTTCATGTGGGCTCTAGGAATAAGCTCGGGTCATCAGGCAGTGCTTCAACCCAGGGCCTAGCTCATGGGCTTTATATTTTAATTATATTTTTAGTTTGTTAAAGCAGTATGATAGTAAATGACTTTTGACTTTTTCATGCATCTTTTTTCTTTTTTAAAAAAAAGCAAAAAAAAAAAAAAGCCAACGGAAGAAAATGACCTGCCTCTATCTTAGGCTTAAAGGCCAACACTCGGTTCATTACTGTTTATGATTAAACCTCTGTTTCTCAAGGATTGGGCTATGCCCCACTTTTAACCTTAACTACAAATGGTTCTGGACTGCCTCTTCTGGGAATGGCAATCGTGTCTTTGTTTCAAAAACTTAATATTCATTTTCCAACTCTACCTTTGATTTGGAAGGGTTGCCATGGCTACCTTGTTGTGCCCGCCTTGCAATGATGTCTTTGTTTCAGGAGGTCCTTATGACTAACTTGCTATGCTTATGTTCCGTTCCCGTAACCCTACCTGCTTTGCCCACCAAACCCCCCACTTGGAAAGCCCCTACCTCTGAGCTATGAAAGCCTTATCTTCCTCACATCCAATGCGGACCCTTCGAGTCCGCCGTAGAGGGAGGTGGCCATGTACAGAAATAAGAAAGCTTGCTTTAATTAATTTGCCCATGAAGATTTGGGCCAGTGGTCTTTTCCCTCTCCTTTTTGAGATTAACTCAATCCCCCCATTCCCACATACCCCCCCCAACTCCAACACCATTTACACCTTTCACACCGAGTATCCTCACCTACTTGGATGTTACCTGTACTTATTTTCTGCCTGCTTCAGTGCCTCCCCTGCCATGACTCCTTCACTGCATTCTGGTCTCTACAAACACTAACTTAAACACAGAAATCTAAAATTTCAAAGCTAGGATTTGTGCATGAGAGAGAACATATCGGGTTTGTCTTTCTGGATCTGGATTATTTTACTCAGGTTAGATTTCCAGTTCCATCTATTTTCCCTGTTTTTTTTTATGGCTGAATATGATTTCATTGTATGTATTGTTAGGTCTCAAACCTGGGACAAATGGCTAACTGAGGTGCCTATTTAACTTATCAACCTGGCCACTGGGTTCTCCCAGCGTCCTTCAGTCCTTATATGTTACAGGCTACGACTGGCCCAGTCTCAGACCCTAAACTTCTCCAGCCTAGGGGCTGGGTTGCTCTTCCCCCCAGGCGCCCTTCTCTGTATAATCCAGCTATTTGGGTTACCCACCCTTTTTGTCTTCCCTTTACTCTCTGGGGTCCCCCCTCTTCTCTTGCCCCTCTCCTTCCTCTTCTCACTGGCTCAGCTCAGGGTCATGTCCTCTCTGGACTCTCCCAGATGTCTGTGCCTCTGGCTATGTCTCCCTCTCTTCTCCAGTGAACTCTCCTCCACCACACCTGGGGCAGTCACGTCCTCCCCTTTTTATTCCTGTTTTTCATTCGGGTACGAATTGTGGGGCACATCCTCAGGAGTGGTAGAGCAGGGTCAGATGGAGATACCAGCTTTAGCTTCTTGAGAAACCTCCACGCTGATTTCCATAGTGGCAGCGCTGGTTTAGACTCCTTCCAACAGTGATGAAGGCTCCCTTCCCCCATATTCTCAACAACACTGGTTGTCATTCGGTTTGTTGTTGTTGTTTCTTTGTTGTTGTTATTGTTGTTGTTATTTTTTAATTAGTCTTTCTGGGGTGATTTGGAACCTGAAAGTCACGTTTAGTTGCTCTTCCCTGGTGGGGAGTTCCATCCACCTTGTTTTCAGTAGCTCTTAAATTTCTTCAAGAACTCTCTTCAGTAGTGTAGTCCTTTTTTGACTAAGTTATGGGGAGTGACCACAAAAAGGTGTACCCCATTACAAGTGAATTCCAGATAAACAATCATTTTATTTATTTTTTAATCTACTGTATGGGCCACGCCATTTTTGTCCATATAGTGTTCTTCTGCCAAAATTATTTACAGGGAATTCAAATTTCACGGACTATCCTGTGCTCACCTGCCTCTCACCCCTCCCTGGTAGCCGCGCTCTGTAACTGAGTCCACTGTTAACTGTCATGTGCTCAAAGAGTCTCTTCACAAAACTGGTGAGTTGGCTGACACCAGCCGCCCTTCCTGGGGCCTGCGGCTCCCAGGTTTGTTGCTTATAGATTGTTCCCCGCTCAGCTGCTGTGCTGGTTCTGCTAGAACAGAATCATCACCATGCTGGTCCCCCCCTAAAATCCTTCCCTGCAGCTCTCTCAAAACCCAAGGCCCATCTTTACTCCGGTATGTCTCATCTGCTCCTTCTCCCACAATTCACTGGGTCTGGCTTTAGAAACGCCCAGTTGCTCTGAGAGCTTGTGATTTCGTATCCCTTTGTATCTGTTGCTCCTCTGTCTGGAAGGCTCTTCAGACAAGTGGCTATGTAGATGGGTCCTCTGGGTGCTGTGGCCCCCACTCAAGTGTCTCAGCAGAGATTGGCTTGACAACCCAGCCTAAGGGGAGCCTCATCCCTCATATGTGAGGTGGCAGTGCCTGAAGAACAGATATGTGTGCAGCTCCCCTTTCGTGGAAAGTTTTCGAGATAAATGTATGGGAGAGGCAGAGTAAGAAACCAAGGAAGGTAGCAAGTCCAGGTTAAGTCTTGGTCCAAGCCTGACCCCCCAGGAGACTCAAGCCAGATTGTACCATCTTGTGGCAGGCAGGTGCATCCGGGAAGCCTATTAATAGTGTTTAAGCTCCCAGTACTGGCTGATGCAGCAACAATAACCAATAGACAGTTATTTGATGAAGGTGTCTTGACTATGTGACCCACCAGGAGCAAACAGTACAACAGCTAAGGAGTAGGAGCCAGTAAGAGCATCTGGGAAGACAGGGTTTCCCACATCATCTTTGACAGCAGGCCCACAGCAGGACTCCACCACAGTACATCAGTGGGAAAGTTTGCCATCTTCCTTACAGAGCTCTCTGCAGGTATCACCAGAAGCCTGGGGGATGCCTGGGACAAGTATCTGCGAGGGACTCTAGTGCACCCAGGGTCAAAGGAGGAGAAGCACCTGTTTCCGTTCTGAGTGACATCACACTGCTGTCTGGCAGGGCTTCTTAGTAAGAACAAAAGCAAAAGCAACTGTCCCTTGGGGTGGGACTCTGAACGGGCAGTGGAAAATAAGCTGAACTTCTTTTAAAGAAAATATTTAAGAAGATAGAATGGAAAGTCATACCCTCCAAGGTCTAAAAGTGGCACACGAGGAAACTGAGAGTATCTGTTATCTTGTCATGGGAAAGTCACAGGTCAGACTCCAATAGAAATAGCTAAATGCTCCAACAAAATGGCACTACAAATTTAATATGGACCTGACCTTAAAAACTTCAACAGAATATGCATATCACCTCTTAGGATGCAATGGTCTCAAAGTGGAGTGGCATTGAAAAAGTTGGCAAGCATTCATTTAAAATGCATGGGTGTTTGTGACCACTGCTATACATTGCTATAATCCATCAGTTTAGTATCATAATGAAAAGGCTTCTAACACATTTTGACCAAGCCATGACTGATAAAATGTGAATAGCATCTACGGCTCTGTGCCAAGTCTCACTAATTTATTAGCCTATTTATTCAAAACAGATTGAGAATGAAGCTTCTCTCTGCGTGATAGCTAGGTGGCTTTGGGAAGAACCCTCTTCAGTGTTCAGGAAGGAGGGGATCCTTCCCAGGCCAAGCTGGAGTCTGGAGAACTCATTTGGAAACTCTTTCCCATCTCTGCTGTGACATGCCCAGTAATGCCCCTTTCGCGCGGCTCATGTGTTCGCTTAGACTTTAGAAAGAATGATTCTATTTATTGTTGTTGGGCATGTCAGATCATGGCTTTTGGGAATCTGTTCTCTTCTTCACTGTGGGTTCCAGGGATGGAATCAGCATGCTCTCCCTGCCCAGTGAACACCCTCCTCTGATGAGCCATCACACAGGCTCTGGCTATGTCATGTGTTCTGAATCCCCAATTACATACAAATGACTCTAACCCAAATGCCCCAATTCTAAATAATTCAAGCATTTTAAAGGCAGAAATTTTAAGGAATGCTACTTGCAGAATTGAATAGTTTCACTTTGATTAAAAACAAAACATGTGCATGCAATATTTAAAAAATAATCACCCTCCCCCCCCAAAAAACCCAAAAGCAAAGCAAAACAAAACAAAGAATTCAAATAGTCTGAAAAGGAACCTCAGTGTGGGCCACCCCCTTAGAAATCAATTCCTTGAACAATCTCTTGTTGTATAAGCCTTGGTTCCTTATTCTCATTACGTAAGACCAAATGACTACAAAAGTCAATCTTCAAAGGAATGTATATACATTTCTGCTTGTGCAGTCGGGCCCATGCATCTGGCCCTCTGAGGATGGCATCAAAGGGCATGTTTAAAAGTGGAAGCGTTGTTTTAAAACAAATAAAAGTAATTGGTAAGTGCACAGGCCCGTCCGTGTTATTGGTGATTAGAGGAACACATGAATGACAGGAAGGGCCAGATGCCTTTAAAGGCATGGCTGAGCAGGAGCATAGGGAGATGCATCTTCCTCCAGATACTCACAAGGAGTTGTGGTATAAGGTCAGGGCTTCAGCCTGTCCAAATGGGAGGGCAGATCTGCCAGGCCATTCAAAGAAGAGTCAAGTCTGTGCCTTAGCTGCTCACCCCTGTGACTCTGTTTTCTAGAAGTTCTGCATCCTCACCAAGAGATGAAAAGGGAGAATCTCTCTTGCATGCTATTCCATCTCCTCCTCCTTGCAATTCTTTGAGACACTGTCTCATAGAGCCCAGGAGAGTTCAAGCTCACTATGGAGCTAAGGGTGACCCCCTGAACTTCTAGTCTTCCTGCATCCACCTCCTGAGTGCTGGAATTACAGATGTGCACCACCATGTCCAGTATATACTGGACTAGTGCTAGAACTCAGGGCCTTGTGTCCGCTAGGCAAGGACTCTACCATCAGAGCTGCCTCCACAGCACCGATAGTTACATTCTATAAACTATTAGAAATGTGACATAGACTTACAATCACAGCACTCAGGTGGCTGACTGAGGAGGAGAATCACAAGCTCAAGGTCAGCCTGGGCTACGTTTGGAGGATCTTTCTTTAAAAACATATCACAGTGTATCTACGTCATCTATGCCCAGATGGGAAAAGAATAGTCATTGAATTATGTACAGAAAGTGGGAAGTACCCACCTCTGGGAAAGGAGGCAAAGCAGTAAGAGTTTGGGCGAGGGAGTTTTCATCACATGTATTGTACAGTCTAATTTTTTTTAAAAAAATGCAAATTTTACTTTCCAATTGGAGACTTTCCAGGAATGTAATTTATAGGGCACAAAATTCAATCATTTTGTGCATTCCCAGAGTTGTACAGCTATGGCTGTCTCCTGTCATCTACGGCTGTCACCTGTCATCTACGGCTGTCACCTGTCATCTGCGGCTGTCTCCTGTCATCTACGGCTGTCACCTGTCATCTACGGCTGTCACCTGTCATCTGCGGCTGTCATCTGTCATCTACAGCTGTCACCTGTCATCTGCGGCTGTCACCTGTCATCTGCGGCTGTCACCTGTCATCTACGGCTGTCACCTGTCATCTGCAGCTGTCACCTCTCATCTACGGCTGACCCCTGTCATCTACTGCTGTTACCTGTCATCTGCAGCTGTTACTTATCATCTGCAGCTGTCACTTGTCATCTATGACTGTCACCTGTCATCTACGGTTGTCACCTGTCATCTATGGCTATCACCTGTCATCTGCGGCTGTCACCTGTCATCTATGACTGTCACCTGTTGTCTACAGCTGTCACCTGTCATGTATGGCTGTCACCTGTCATCTATGGTTGTCACCTGTCATCTACGGCTGTCACCTGTCGTCTACGGCTGTCACCTGTCATCTATGGCTGTCACCTGACATCTATGGTTGTCACCTGACATCTCTGCTTAGGGTTTTTTATTCCTCTTCCCTGCAAAGAAACCTGTTAGTAGTAAACTCCATTTCTTCATCCTCAGAAACTGCCAACAGTGAACGCATCTTCTGTCATTATGGACTTACTTATTCTGGGCATTTCATTTGAATAGAATTAAACAGTATGTCTAGAAATTCTCAGTGTAATGTGATTAAGATTTATTCATGTGATAGCCCAGGTAGAGATTCCTTTGTTCCTACTCTCATACTATTCCACCTTAAGGACAGTTTTCAGTTTGCCCATAAGCCAGACGATCACTTGGCTGAACCTTCATGGATGTTTTTGTGTGGATAGTCTTTTCACTTCTCTTTGCTATGTCAGAGAAGTGGAATGGGTAGGTTGTAGGTTCTGTACGTCCGAGGAATTGTCTGTTTTCTGCCCTGATTCCCTTCCTCATGAACTGTGTGAGGAGGTAAAAATTTCCCAACTCTTCTCATCTTTCCAATTATTTCAACTTAAGGGGTGAGGTGATATCTCTGATGCTGGTGCACATTTCCCAGAATGCACATGGTCCTGGGCATCATTCAACTGTTGATGACTCAAATACCTTCTTTAGGGGAAAGGTCTATTTGTGTTCTTAACCAGTAACAAGTAGAGACTCTTGTCATCTTATTATTGGTCAATAGAGTTCATTGTACACCCCAACACAAGACTCCAGCTAGACACCTGATCTGATGATGGCCCTCTGCATTGACATTTACTCTTCTGGTGGCATCCTCTGGAGTCAAGTGTGTCCACTCTTTACCTTGCTGCTGTTTCTTGCTGCACTATGAAGACAGTTCTGACTGACCTGAGCTAGAGACAAGGCTACCCCCATGTCATCTTCTGCTTCAGCCTGTCTTCTGCCCTGTGTTACTCTTCTCACAGGGTGTGTGTCCTGCTACATCCTTCTGCTTGTGTGTATACAGTTGTCTCCACAGTTTGAGTGACATTCTCTGTAGGTGGAAGTTTCTGTCCCACCCACCTGTTCCCAAATAATCAACACAGAGGTTTAATATTAACTATAAATAAATGCTTGGTCAATAGCTCAGGCTTTTTACTAACTAGTTTTTATGACTTAAATGAACTCATTTCTATTAGTCTACATATTACCATGTGGTTCATGGCTTTACCTGTCCTCCAGCATGTCTTGCTCCCTCTGTGTCTCCTGGCAACTCCTCTGATTCTGCCATTCTTCATCCCAGCATCCTTAGTTTGGTATTCCACCTATACTTCCTGCCTGGCTACTAATCAATCAGCTTTTTATTAAGCCAATCCACGTAACAAATCTTCACAGTGTACAAAAGGATTATTCCGCAGCAATTCTCTTCCCCAGTCACAACTTTTGGGAACCTTGTCAACATCAATTGACTGTAACGATACAGGCTTATTTCCAGACACAGAAACTCAAACACTCTGACTCTTAAGTTTTCAAGCTCATTGCCTTGTGTGTCTCTAGGTTAGTTGAGCTTTGGGATGCTGATGGCCATGGCATTAGATCTGATAAGTCACTGGGAGAGGAGCCAGTTTAACAATGTTTGTTTTCCAGTCCACAATCACGAGACATTTTTATATTTACTGGGGTTACTTTTGCCAGCATTCTGTGGTATTCTATTGATGCTTTTGTGGGAGTTAGCCCTAGACATTGTATTCTTAATGGTTGGATAGTTGCTCTCCTCACAGTGCAGGTTTGAGTTATTCTTTGATAGTGCCAAGAAATGAGTCTGCATATTATGAATATGTTTTATTACAATTGGTTGTTAAAGCCAGACAGGAAATCCAAGCAGAGATATAGAGAGAAAGTAGGTGGAGTCAAGGAGATGCCATATAGCTGCCAAAGGAGAAAGATGCCAGCCAGAATCTTACCAGTAAACCACAGTCTCATGGTGATACACAGATCAATAGAAATGGGTTAATTTAAGATGAAAGAATTAACTAGAAATATGCCTAAACTATTGACCAAACAGTGTTGTAATTAACATAGTTTCTGTGTTACTATTTGGGTTTGGATGGCCGGAAAATGAACAAATAGTCTCCTCCTACAGCTAATGTTCTTCTATTCTTCTGAGTCCAGTTATTTGTTCTAATTTCTTTCTCTGGCTTCCTTGGGATTTCTTTTAGACAATACTGTGCATACTGCAGAGAGATAGTTTTATTTCTTTTCCCTTCATAGTTATCTGAAGCAGAATGCTAAAATTTTGTTGGACAGACAGACATCTCTAGATTGGTCCTGACCTTATGGGGAGCATTTGGTATTTTATAATTAATAAAGATGGAATTTATGGTTAGCTGCAAATTTCCTTTGTGAGGTAGGGGATTTCCCTTTGTTGGCTAGTTTCCAGCATCCTTTTTATCCTAAAACTGCATTAGATTTTGCTAAATATATTTCTATATCTGATGATATCAATAACCACATGGTTTGTATCCCTTATGCTCTTAATATATTGTTACAGTGAATGACTAGGAGATGAAGTTAGCCTTGCATTACTAGAGTATGTTTTCCTTGGTCATGGAATGTAATCCTTTTTCATATTACCGAATTTGTTTTGCTAGCATTTCCTTGATGAATTTCACATCCATATTCCTAAGGGATAATGGGGTATTATTTTATTTGAAATTTTCTTCCTTTTTATTAATACTAAAGTAACCAACTCTACTAACCCCCTATTGGTTGTTTTCTGCTTTTGTGGCTTTGTTTTGTTTTTAGACTCCATGCATGAGTGGAAACATGAGGTAGATATTTGTGAGGAAGGGAGGAAGCCCTGAGTCAACGAAGTCCTGATTGAATGCATATTGTTTGACATGAGCATGGCCGTGTCAAAGACCATAGCCTCAGGCCCACGGGAAATGGCAAAGCTTCCCCTCTGGAGGGATGGCAGCGCCTTCCTCCTGTCATGTGTGGATGCTCGTAGTTGTGGTGGTTTGAATAGGAATGGCTCCATAGTCTCATGTGTTTGAGCGCTTGGCCCAAAGGGACTGGCACTATTAGGAGGTGTGGCCTTGTCGAAGAAAGTATCACTATGAGGGTGGGCTTTGAGGTCTCTGTGCTCAAGCTATGCCCTGTGTGACCGTCCTCTGCTTCTTTGACTCTGGATGAAGAACTCCCAGCTCCTTCTCCAGCACCATGTCTGCCTGCACACTGCCATGATAATAATGGGCTAAACCTCTGAACTCTAAACCAGTCCCAATTGATGTTTTCTATTACAAGTGTTGCCATGGTGGTCATGGTCTCTCTTCACAGCAGTAGAAACCCTAAGTAAAACATTACCTTTTTGCCAGATTTTCCTTATCCATTCATTTGCTGGCAGGAACCTGGTCTGTGGTGGACCCTGCCACAGTAAGCATGAATGTGCAGGTATCTCTCTGATATTCTGTCTTTGACTTCTCTGGGTGTGGCTGGGCATGCAGAGCGGGGCATCCAGTAAATAGTTCTACTTTCAGTGTTTGGGTGAACCTTTGTTCTGATCTCCATGGTGGTGGGACTAACTTACATTTCCACAAACAGTGAAAGAGGATTTCTTCTGTCCTATCTATATTCGTCCCAGAATCTAAAGCAATGTGTTCCTTGGGGAATGGTGTTTTAAACGTCCATTAATTTGTCCATCCCTTGCGGCAATGTGAGCAATAGTTTCCTTCCAAAGTTGTTTAGATCAGCAGACACAGTATCTGCTTTCATTGTGGATTTTCAGACAAAACTATTTTTTGTTGCTTTCCCACCCCAACCCCCATTCCTGTTTGTACCCTCCTGCCTCCCCTCCCATAACTGTTTGTTCCATTGATTCACTGTATTGTGATGTGGGATCCCCCTCTCTATGCTATGAATATGTTTTATTACCATTGGTTAATAAAGAAGCTGCTTTGACCTTTGGCAGGGCAGAATATAGCCAGGCTGGAAGAGATAGATAGCGAGAGTAGACTGGGTCAAGGAGACACCATGTATCTGTCAAAGGAAGAAGATACCCAGAACCTTTCTGGAAAGCCACAGCCTCGTGGTGATACACCAATGAATATAAATGGGTTAATTTAAGACATAAGAGCTAGCTAGAAATACGCCTGAGTCATTGGCAAAATAGTGTTGTAATTAATATAGTTTGATATAGTTTATTTGGGTCAGGGTGGCCAGGAAGGAGATGAAGGCATAGTCTCTGTCTACAGTGTTGTTTTTGTTGTTGTTGTTGTTATTGTTGTTCTCCATTTTATTCCTTTTAGGTATTTACTATTTCTTTATTGTTTCTTTCTTTATTATATTATTTCCTTATTATTTCTTTCTTTCTTTCCTCTAATCTTGTATATATCTTATTCTTGTTTCCCTAAGACCTTGAAATATATAATTAGCCATTTATTTGAGAGCTGTCGGTTTTTTTTAACATAGACTCCTGTGGTTGGTTACTAAGGTCCTCCTTTAGAACTGCCTCTGCTATATCACAAAGATTCTTACAGATTGGGTTTCCATTTTCATCTAGGAAATTTTAATTCACATCTTCTGATTTCTTCAATTGCCCACTGTTCACTCAAATGTATTGTTTTAGTTTCCTATGTACCTATAGTCTTTGTAGTTTCTCTTGACATCGATTTAGTCTATTATAATCTGACATAATACATGAAATTCATTCACTTTTGGTATTTGTTAAGACTTGCTTTATGGTTTAATATGCTTTATGGTCTAATACTTTCTTTGAAGACAACTCCATGGGCTGCTCAGAGGAGTGTGCACTGCAGCTGTTGCATGCCTATTCTGTGGATGTCTGTTAAGGCCTTTTGGTCTGGGTGGAATTTCATTGTGACAGCTGTCTATGGGCTTTGCCTGCATGATCTTTCTCTGTTAATGAGAGTGAGATGTTGAAGTTACCCACTTATTTTTGGGTCTGGGTCATTTGGTTCCTGGTGTCCCATGGTGTTTGTTTTATGAGACTGGGCATAGCAGCATCCAGTACAGGCATGTCTACAACCTTTCTATCTTCTTGACAGGTTGTTTCTCTGTATGTATTGCACAATCTTCCTTATTCCGACTGTTGTCGGCTTGGAATTTGCCTTGTGAGCTGCAGGAAGACAGCCTCTGCTGCTCTCTGGTTCCACTCGCTGATAATGTGATTTCTCCCTTTTTATTCTTCCACTTTCAGCCCATGCTCTTTGTAAACAGGCAGCTATGGGCTCTGGCAGAATAGTTAGCTATCAGAGCATTGTAGCTCTGCCCCAGTATAACCCAGAGCTGTGGCAAAGCTCAGGAGACACATATGCAACAAAGACAGGGATTTCTCCGCTTTGCAGCGACTTGTAACAAGTTCACAATTGATAACGTCTGCCTTACTCTTTTCTTTCTGTTTATACAGAGCTTCAAGGTCTCCCAGAGGTCAGTTATTCAGACTTCCCAAGTATTTTTCTGTGTTTTTTCATAGCCCTACATGCAGGGAGGAGCTTCTGAGACTCCTGGAATATAGTGTGTCTTTTCCAAATGCCTGTGAACATCTTTCTTGTTCTCGGGTTATCTTTTCCATTCTATGGGCAGCCCTCTCCTGTGTGTGCAGATACTGCTGACTCAGGCAGCTGAACTGCCTAATCATTTTCCTGCTTGTTGTCAACAAACACCTTGGGGAACCGGGCTTTTTCCGTAGATCATGCTCTGAGTCGGGTAAAATAAAGGCAGGCATTGTAAGCTGGAGGTTTTCCAAGGGGCTGCCACAGCAATGACAGCCTCTGGGCAAGGAGCTTTGTGGAGAGCTCCTCGCCCATCTCTGCCTCTCTGCTGACTAGGCAATGTGAGCATTCAGCCAGCATCGGTGACTGTGATTCTCCTTGTTTTCAACTTTACTGTCAATCTCAGGAGAGGCAGGGGGAACAATGCAAGTTAAAATCCCACGAACCTTGCTGTTCTTGCGCCGAACTTTTGGTTGATTCCCGGAGTGCTGGAGGTTTGTGTTTGCATCTCTTCCAGTGCTTTTGCGCTTTTCGGGCAGCATGGATTTTGAGTTCTTTACACCGCTGCACCATTAAAATGTCTCTACATGTGTCGGTCAGCAGTGAAGAAGTGTTTCATTTTTAAATATTCGTGCAAGATGAGTGGGGGTTATTTATGGCAGTGATTTACTTTGAAGAACCTAAATTTTCAAAAAATTGCTTTTCCTCTTTTGCAACAGAGTCTGTGTCACCCCGACTGGCCTGGAACTCAGTCTGTAGACCAGGCTGCCCTTGACCCCACAGATACCCTCCTGCCTCTGCCTCCTAGGTGCTGGGACTAAAGGCATGTTCGACCACACCTGGCAAAAAATGTACTTTAAAAAAATGATGTATGTATATCAGTTGAGTATGTCAGTGTGTAGTATGGACCTGAAATGTGAGTGGTGATAAATAATGTCTGCTTTTCTAGAAATTTGACAAATACATTCCTAAATGTGTATGTTGGCTATTTGAGGAAGAATTGAGTTGTCAATAATTTATTTTCAAAAATATTGTCTACATATTTTTTAAATATATGATCTCTGTGTTACTTTTCAGTGTATTTTTCCAACTGAAACATGTATGTAAGATAAAATTGTTTCCTGGTTATAGGAATGTGCACACCCATACCGTCCTTGGTTCAGAACAGCATTAGCGGCTGAGTGGCAGAATTCCCACCTGCCACAGTTGGTTCAGAATCAATGTGGTATAAAATTGCTGGGCTGTGTAATTTTACATGGTCCCAGACCCCAGCTTGAAAGGAAATCTACCTGCATTGTTCATTGGAAAGCACGGGTCAGACAGAGCAAACAAATAAAGAGCCGCCCTCCAGGCTCCAGGCTCCTGTGCTCCTGGCTTATTGAAGTGGATTCCAGAGACTCACACCCATCGCCGGAGCTACTTCTGCTGTTAGAATCTGCATGGGTCTCTGGGAATGTATAATTTCCCCATTGCCTAGCAACAGTTCCATTATTTTCAGGAACTCGTTAAATGAATGAATGCATTTTGATGACAAGACAGCTTTATTCATGCCATGCTCTGGGCCACCGTGTAATAAGAAGAGATAACAAAATGAAATATTGCAGAGATCGTGTCCCCAGTCTCTTCTTCCCACAAAAACCCTCAGAGGCACTGGCTTGGTGGGGAAACTTTCTGTGCAAACAGATTTGAAAAGCTAATAAGAAAAACATATTGATTCTGAGTAATTATATTGTATATGCACACATTCCCATTTTCTTTTTATCAGTTATTGCATGACCTTCAGGGCATAAAATATTAGTAAAAGTGCTCCGTGCATAAGAGTCTTTGACAGTTTCAAAATCTCCCCAAAGATCCCTGATCTTTGTGTGTGCCACATTTCCCAATTTTCTACTGAACACATTTGGCTAGAGAAGAATGCAGACCCATGTGGGCATGTACCCATGTGGTACATGCTATGCACCTGCGCCCTCTTAAATAGAAAGGATTGTGAACAACTATGACTTAGCATGTTTATATTTTGATTCTCAGGAAACTTGGGGAAACATTTTGGTACCTAAATTCTAGTAACAGGTTTACTCTGGAGTCATGAAAGATAAAAATTTCCTTCTAAGAATATTGGAGAAAACACACACATACATGTTCACACATGTGCATGCTCACACATGTGTGCATGTGTATACACACACATACACACACGCATGCACACACACAGAATAACACTGTCAGTATATTTGAGACATTAAGATTATGCCATCTGGATATATGAAATGCTGTCTTTTACCCACCCCAAACTTTAAGTTCAGGTTAAAACTCACTTTGAGTTTATAAATAGAACTTAATGCGTGGGTGATGCATCAGTGTATACAGGAGATTGTGCCTGAACCTGATGGCCTGAGCGCAATCCTCGGGACCCGTATGGTGGAAGGAGAGAACCAACGCCTGGACATGTGTGCCGTGGCGTGCACTGCCCACCCCACCCCCACCATATACACACCAACAGATAAAGACATTTTAAATTGCTATAAAATTAAAGTAATTTGGAAATACATAAAGTAAAATTTGTAATCCCTCTCTAATGGCCATGTGTAGAATTTTTATATGTGTGAGAGTAGTTCTACATTTGATCATTTTGAAATGACACAAATGAACTCCAGTTGGCTAGCACAATTAATCCAGTAATGAATTACTGTGTGTCATGAAGCAGAACAAGGACTATAGAGACAGACATGTCTTCAGTAGGCTCATGGGATGTCTGGGGAAAAAAGCATGAATGGGTCATATAAAAGCATGAGTCATAAAAGCAATATTAAGCATGTACATTGAGGCGGTAGTATATAACTCGGATAAGAGCAGATCATCCATGATATCCTCCAAAGGGGACTGGGAGCTCGGTGGGCTTTGACAGGGGTGTAGGCCTTGGAGAAGCAAAGGGAAACAAAGAAAGCCCCAGAGATCGATTCTCCCCCAAAGAATTCTATCTGTGCTTTTCACGAAGATGAACCACTAAATTTCTCTGTGCCTCATTTGCTTTATTTTTCTTGATAAAATAAGGCAGTAAAAACAGACTTACTTAGAGTTAGAGCAAAAATGAGATGGATTGCTGGCTAGTCTAGGACAGTGGCGAGAGTGTGCACAAGTCGGGTGCTGCCCAGTTCTGCCCTTCCGTGCCTGGCACAGGCTAACATGCACAGAGCCACAGCATGCTGCATTGTGACTGCTGTATCTCTTCTTTCCAGTAGAAGCCACTGCCTGGAGAAGTGGCTTCATGGTTAAGAACACGGACTGCTCCTTCCGAGGACCCAGGTTCAATTCCCAGCACCCACACGGCAGCTTACAGCCATCAGCAGCTCCAGGTCCAGAGGATCATCCCCTCTCGTTGGACCTCTGTGGGTACCAGGCACACATGGCAGTTTACGCACCCAGGCAAAATGCCCATATGCTTAGAATAAAATAAATAAATCTAAAAAAATGCATCTCAACAGAGCATCAGAACTTTCCATGGTACCCACTGGAGCCCTCACAGGCATCAGGTTCTGGGCTCCCGTTCTCTCTGTTTGGACCTGGGATGACCACCTTGAGGCTGAACCTAATGTCTCCTGTTCCTTCTCTACACTCATCACCAGCTCTCTCAAAGCACCTTGCCTGGCGTCTTGGCTGCCTGCTTCTACCTCTGGTAAGCCCTTGTGCAGATGTGCTCATTAAGGAGACAAACCTCACTGTTCCCATTTTCCAGTTGCAAAAAAAAAATGTTCTCGAGTCAAGGATGACTAGAGATGCGGATGATTGCTTCTAATGAGCAGACTAGAAAAATCAATCAGTTCCTTCTCAGAGAAAAGGCACTTGAGTGTGCTCACCTCTAATGTGAGCAAGGCAACGCTCCTTTCGTGAGAAAAACATTGATGATTAAAGAAATAGGAGTGGGAGCTGGCATAATCTCAAACCAGAAAGAATTCGAAGAGGAGTAAATCCACAAGCAGGCGCCAGCAAATCTCACATAAAATGGGCTTTTCTCCAAGACACATTGGCCTGAATTAAAGGAAGCACCCAGTGCCGTCTTTGTCTCTTCCCCGTTTTCTATTGGAAAGCATCCAGAAAATGCCCGAGAGGTAAGTTTGGTTTCACAAGTGATTTGATTTAACGAATGCAAGAGCCCAAGAAATAGATAGTTCTGAGCATTGTGGATTATCTCCAGGCCTCTTCCCTCGGCCCCCCTGTGTGAGAGTCCTCTGTGTTCATGTCCTGCAGCGCCATTTCCACACCTGCTGGTGAACCTGCAGCTCACGCTCTGTTCAGGGCCACTGTGGGGAGTCCCATTCCGAATACCTCTGTGTATTCTTTCTAAAGTGCACGTGCACGTTTCTTTGGGGCATGTACCCACGATCACGAGATCCTATAATATACAGATCTTCAGCTTTTGTAAAGAATGCTTTTATGACTGTACTAAATTACACTTGCGCCAATGGTATAGGACTTGTGAGAGAGGAGAGAAGGCTTTTCATTGCTTTATAACATATTTAACTGCATGAAGCTCGTCCATCTGTAATTTCGTGGACTACGTTCCACCAGTGTTCCGAGTGCTGTGTCCTTGGACATTGACAGAGTCAAGTTGAGCCCTGGCCTATTGTGTTAATTTAATACCATGATTAACATACCTTGTGCCTTGTGTGGCATATTGTCAGACTCCAAGATGATGGCTACTGCGCTACTATGACAATGGTTTTTCCTCGTGGTCTTCATTCTAAGACCAACAGTGAAAAAGAGCAGGAAACAGAACCTTAGTGTTGCCAGTCTGCATTCACAGGTTTTCCAGTAAGGCTAACCCCCAGAACACAGTTCCAGAAAAGGATCAGAGACAAGGGACATCTTATAAACTCAGATCCTGTGTGCCAGTGCAGTATCTGAAGACCAACAGACATATGTCACCCTGACAGGTCTATATTTCCTGGTCCCTCACAGTCAAGAGTTGCCCTGAGCCCTCCTCACACCACCAGGGACCACGAGTTCTCAGCTCTATTGTTCTAGAGGTAGCCACCTGGCAACCCCCTGAGTCCCAAGGCCACAGCTGCATGGCAGTGACATACAGTTGAGCCAGAGCTCTGGGCTACAGCTGGCAGCAACTGTTCCCAAAGGACTGCAGTGGCTGGCAGCCAGCAACATGGAGAAACCGGAATCACAGCAGCCAGCATCAGGGTGGAAACTATTGGAAAATATCCTTCAGTGAGGGACTGGGAGGGCTGCCGGTGCCCCCTCCGTGCCCGGCTCGCTTAATCCCCCATCAGCTCCTCTCAGGCATCTGCTCCTGTTGCCTGTCCTCCCAGCAAGATGCCTGGCAGGCATTAGAGATGGCAAGTCCTGGAAGTAGCACTTTGATCGAGCTCAGCCTGAGAAACTCATTACAGGTGCTCTTGAAGGGAGGAGGCGGCTGTTCCAAGGAGCATGGCAGAAGTGAGCCAAGGAGGTGTTCAGCTCTGCTCCTGATGAGAGGTGTGGGAACCCAGTTTCACAAACAGATTGTGGGGCCTGTTTGGGGCATTGACTTGGCAAGACCATCTGTTAGCTGACATCATTGTCCTTTTAAGATGGAGTGTCCCCTTTATGACGCCCTTCACCTGGAGTGGAGGTGTTAGAAGAGACTCAAGAGTCAGTTGGGCTAGCCTGGGACTAGCTACACGTATCTCTGTGCATGCCTACTAACTCCAGTGGGCTCGGTGGGCTCTCGTATCAGAACCTGATCTGGAGTCACACCAGACATCCAGGCTGTCGCTGCTGTGTGCCACATTTGCTTATTCCACTAATACTCTCTGAACTGCGTCCCCCGTTTCTCCTTCTCACTTTGTCTTTCGTCTTTATTTCTTCATATGATGCTTTGAATGAGATGTCCCCTCATAGTCTAAGACATTTGAATACTTGGTTCCCAGTTGTTGTTGGTGTTTGGGTAGGTGTAGGAGGGGTGGCTTTGCTGGAGGAAGTCTATCACTGGGGGCGGACTTAGAGAGTAAAGATCTTCACTGCCTGTGTCTAGCTGCACTCTTCTGCAAGCGTATGCTTTGGTTCCAGATGTGAGCTGTCAGCTTGCTGCTCCAGCTGCCATCTCAGCTGTCTTGGCTCCACATCATAGATTCTAACCCTGTGGAAACCTAAGCCCCAATAAACTCTTCAGTGAGTGCCTTGGTCATGTGCTTTATCATAGCAACCAAAAAGGAATGAGTATGCATCGTTACTACAAAGATTAGTTATAGTAAGCTTGGCCAATACGTATTCGTCACACAAGGTGATGGATTTCATGACATTTTAAGGCAAATATATCATACACTTTGACAATATTCACCTCCTATGACCCTGTTCTGTCTCCCAGTCAGTCATGGTCACCTTTCTGGATCGTTCCTCCTCTGTATTTATGTCCTTCCTTCCTATGTGTGTGTGTGTGTGAGAGAGAGAGAGAGAGAGGGAGAGAGAGAGAGAGAGAGAGAGAGAGAGAGAGAGAAAGGTGTGTATGCATGAGTATGTATGTATGTGTGTGCACACATGTGTGCATGCATGCATGCGAAGGTGCTCTAAGTTCCATATATGAGAAAATATGCATTCATGTTCCTGCCTCTGCCTCATTTTGCTTAATATCAGGGTCTCTGTGACCATCTGTTTTCCCACAAATGGCTTCATTTTACTCATTAATTATATCAAACCATTGTTCCTTCACACCATTCTGTACTCAAAAAGGCTTCCAGTTCCCATGAAACAATACAAAAGTATGTCTGGAACTCCAGGTTTTTCCCCTTTTCTGATTTAAACCTTTTAAACTTTCCCACAGCTTTGCAGTGGGTCCTCTTTCCCTTCAGGTCGGGAACTTGCCATTCCCATAACAGCTCCTCCTGAGCGGCAAATAGCTTAGAAACCTGCGGTCCATCAGTGGCACCTTGGACCAGCAGTGACTGGTGGCTCTGCCCGCAGTTCTCTTCCCAGGAATGTGCAGACACACCTTGCGCAAACACCACGGTCTACGTAGCATGTGAAATAGAATCAGACTGCAATTGAGCTTTTGCCATTTGTTTTTCTCCTATTTGGGGTTATGCAAGATTTGTGCATGTCGAGGTGAGCCTGTGTTGGGTCTGTGAACAGTGACACTGGAAGTTATTAATCGATGTGAACAGTGTGCACTGGCAAGCTGTACATGAAGGGCGGCAGCCGCAAACAGCCATGTCAACTCCAGTGTCGAGGCTTGTCACATAGAAAGTAGTGGTTTATTACAGAAGCAGAAAAGGACTGGCACTTCATTATTACAAAGTTGTATCAGCTACATCAAGCTTAGCTAGTATATTTGGATCACATAAAGTTATGAGTTTCATAATGGCATTTTAATTCACACTAACCTCCCATTACCCTCTCCTGTCTTCCAAGCAGTTACCTTCACTTTTTGCCTATTCTTCTCTATGTTTATGTGTGTGTGTTAAATCCTTATGTGATAGAGAAATATGTATTTACATTAGTTCTGAGTCTGCCTCATGTTGCCTGATGTGATGGTTCAGGGGTTTTAGCGACATCATCATTCTTGCCTAATGAGATTGTCTGTCCATGAGGTCATATGTTAAATCAGGAATGGATTTATAAATTGGAATAACTTTTCTCACCTGAGCAGTTTAAGGTTATCCCTATGAAAGAAGTACATATTGGGTCAGTGGTAATTCCTATGATGCCTGCATTCAGAGGTAGAGGCAGGGGGATTGACTAGTTTATATAGTGAGAACTGGGCCAGCCAGAGCCATGTAACAAGATGCATTCGCAGGGAGACAGAGCAGCATTTATGGTGCTTCAGGACCCTGCTCTGGATATGTTTTCATCAACTGATTACAAGTTAGGGTCATCTGGGAAGAGGGAACCTCAATTGAGAAAATGTCGCCATCAGCCTGGCCTGTAGGGCATTTTCTTGATTAATGATTGATATGGGAGGGCCTAGCCTGATTGATGTGAGCAGTGCCACCCCTGGGCAAGTGGTCCTGGGCTGTATAAAACATTGAACTGAGTATGCCAGGGGGAGCAAGTCAATAGGCAGCACTTGCCTGTGTTTCCTGCCTCTGCTCCTATTGAGTTCCTGCCCTGACTCCCCTCAGTGATGGACTGTGATGGGAGTAAGCCAAAGGAACCCTTCCTTTCCCACGCTGCCTTTGGTCATGGTGTTTACCACAGCAGAAAGCAAACTAGGACAGATACATAAGAAAGGACGCAGCAAACTAGAGCTGTGGAAAGGAACTGGGTTCCCATAGTGCACTATCAATGTCATCATTAGCGCAACAGACACCCACTAATGTATTCTGAATATTACAGAAAGTACTTGGAAAACGTGGCCAAAGTTTTTCCAAATGTCTTTTCCAGGAGAGTAAAGAGATCGAAAAACACAAAAAACATAAGTCTGAATCAGGATTAATAAAACCTCAGAGAGAGTAATTGGGGTCCAACCTGAAGACCAGAAAAGCAAAAAAGCCAGCCACTGCCTCTTACCTCGACCTCAGTCTGAAAATGGTGATTCTACCTCCAGGAATCTCAGAATGAGAGTGTGACTGAGAGCTGTCTCCTCCCGTTTTATAATCCTCTCTAGGGCTGGGATTAAAGGTGTGCACCACTGGGATTAAAGGTGTGCACTGTCCGGTTTCTATGGTAACTAGTGTGGCTACTGGGATTAAAGGTACGTGTCACCACTGTCTAGCTGTAAAGCTGACCAGTGTGGATGTTTTACTTTCCTGATCCCCAGGCAAGCTTTATTTATTGAAATACAATTGAAATGCCACTACATAAATCTTTTCCTTATTTAGAGTTTATTAGCATGTAATAATATGGAATAAGCATGAAATCTGCTGCCCCTGATTTTTCAATATATTTTATTTTATTGGTATGAGTGTTTTACTTGAATGTCTGTCTGTGCCACTCATGTATGCAGTGCCCATGGAGACTAGAAGAGGGCCCCAGATCCCGTGGAACTGAAGTTACACATGGTTGTGAGACACCATGTGGGTGCTGGGAATTGAACGCCCATCCTCTGGAAGAGCAGCCAGTGTTTTTAACTGCTGAGCTGTCTCTGCAGCCCCTGCCTTTGACTGGCTAGACACTGATAATTCCTTTCCCCTGTTTCATCCTCCACACATTGGAATTCGGTTAGATCATACCTACGCACTAAAGCTGTCTCGTTAGGAATGGGTTTCTCTTCACCTGGTGCTGAGTGGCTCTGATCCAGTGTGATAAGTAATAAGCTTTCCTCTCAAATGGTTCTGTTCTTATGTCTCAGAAGCTTACTTTAAAGCATATACCTCTATGAGTTGATTGTGTGAAGCATCTGGCTTCCTGCTTACTTCTTTTGGATTTAAATGTTGAACTCAGTAACTTTGTTTTTCTTTGCATGAGTTATTTTTTATCTAATTATGGTCATGATATGAAGTTTGATTCAGGAGTGCACATTAGGGAGAAAATGAGTTGGTTTAAAGAAAAACACGAGTAGATAATCATGATGTGGGAATCCCCTCTGTGTGCTGTGATTACCATCAATGAGTAAAGAAGCTGCCTTGGCCTATTGATGGGGCAGAACTTACGTAGGCGGAGAGCACTGGACTGAATGCTGGGAGAAAGGAGGGTGGAGTCAGGGAGATGCCATAGATCTGCCACCAGAGATAGATGTGCTAAAACTTTGCTGGTAGGCCACGACCTCGTGGTGATGCACAGATTAATAAAACTGGGTTAAATTAAGATGTAAGAGTTAGCCAATAAAAAGCTAGAGCTAACAGGCCAAGCAGTAATTTAATTAATACAGTTTCTGTGTGATTATTTCAGTTCTGGGCAGCCAGGACGAACAAGCAGTTCCTTGCAACATAATAATGTGTGTGTTCAGCAGCCCTGGCCCTACTGTGTCATGTGGGTGGGTATCCAAGGCTTTGGAAGCTTTACTCTTTCAGCTGATTGAGAGACACCCACTTGGGGCATAGACACAAATGCTATTTGCACACCAAAGCCCAAGAGTGGCGTGGTGAATGCAGCTTGCTGTAGGCACAGGCAGGAAGGGGTGCCCTAACTAGAGTGAAGTTAAAGCCAGCCAGACTAGCTGAAATGCCATATCCCCTTTGTTATCCTCTGTCAGAAATTCTAGGCATCAGTGATAAAACATTCCCTTCCAGAAAAATACTCGTGTTAGGCCAAGTCCTAAATAATTACTACAGGGGCCAGGAGGTTTTAGTCATTATTCACGCATGTTTCAGAGGACCATGTTTTTATTGCCCTCCTCCAGTCAGCATCGTGTTGTGCATGGAATAATTTATAGAGAACCCACAGTAGTATGGTCAGCCTCTGGCAGGTCAGCCACCCCAGCCATCTCCAGAGCAACGTATTCGAGTCTGTAGTCACAAGTTCAGGATGCTTTAGAGTTGCTGACTGCGTCGAGTTTGCGTGTGCTATCCTATGCTGATGTTGTACTTAAACACTAGGTTTAAGAGGAACAATTCTGGCTCAAGAAATATATCTACTTAAAAAATATGTTTGCTTTAAAATTGTCTAAACCATTGAAACGATGTACACTGGAGGAACGTGGCATTTCTGTATAATTAGCACAGATTTTAGTTCATGTGAATATTCAACTGAATTCGAGTATTTTAAAATGAAAATGTATTTTAAAATTTTTGTCATATAACTAAATGACAAATGAAGAAAATAATGATTATTCCCAATAATTCTTGAAAATAACTTGTTGTATATAGAAAGAATATATTCCAAATGGTCTGACACATTAATAGAAAAATCAATGCTGTGCACTGGAAAAGGAATAAATTTGCCGTATCTAAATTACAGCTCAATTTACTAAGCACACTATCAAGTATGCTATGTACCCACTAAAATGGAGAAAGAAATGGCCGTCTTACTCACAGCTGTGGGAGGGCTGGCTCGAGAGAGGGACTGGTGTGTTCCGGGAGCAGGGTGCAGAGAGACATTGCACTGTCTGCTCTCAGTTGCTCTGTGATGAAGACTTCCAGGAAGAGGGAGTGAATCACTGTGGTCACTTTGCCGTCTGCAGCGTGGCAAGTTGTTGCATGGGGTGGAAACACAAATGAGCCTTGCCCGCCCTCCTTCCAAGTGGCTGTCATCTCTGGCCCCCGGAGCTGGCTCTGTCACACTGCCAGCAGCAGGAGCCCACCGAGGAGCCTTGTGCTGTAGCAATTCTGAGCCCTCTGGGGTGGATTCCATGTATTTCTCGTGACCTGACATTTTTTCCTTCTTTTGATTTATGTCAGCTGTTTTCATATGGGCTTTATTAATAAGCGTGGTAGCACAGCACATCACATTAAATCTGCTTTTCACCTGTGGGTTGACTTTGCGTTTTTAATGGTATAGAAATCTAAATACCTTATTAATTAAACCATGAATAGTGTGGAGTTCAGCTTTTTATTTACAGTTCTATTATTCCCAGGCTAAGGGCTTGATTTAAAACTTAAGGTCACTATATATATAATTATTATGTGCCAATAAAACAAATTTTCCACAAAAGCTTTCACCTTCATTCCCATGCTCCTGTAGCAACTGATGAAAATAATGAGGCCCAGAGAGTGCAGGATTCTCGCTCTGAGTTTGGGGCCAATCAGGACCAAGGGTGCTAATCATGTTCTCTTCATTCACCGTCCAGCACTTTTTCTCATAACTAATGATACATGTGTGCTTGGGTCAAGTCCTGAGCTGCATCTGTTTATAAGCTGTTGGTCACAAAGAGGAAAAGGCATAGGTGAGCAATGTCTTCCTCCTCTTTTAGCTGAGCGAACTATAGATGTAATTTACTCATGGATATGATCCCAAATAGCTGAGAATGAGTTCAAAGAGCCTCAGGCAGAACAATTCACATACATAAGCATATGGGGAGAAACGTGTGTAATTGCTGTCCGTCAGTTTTGAGTTGTTACTCTGGTTTCTTGGGCCACCCAGCACAGTCTGACTGGAACAGGCTGGATGCCATTGGATTTGGGTTACTCGAAATAAATGATGTTAGCTTCTATGACAGATAACGCCTAAGTTTTGATGACTTTGCATAGTATAATTTATTTTTGCTTTGTGTCAAAGTCAGAGGTAAGTTGGTGAAGGTCAGGTGTTTGGGGACCCAGGCTGCTTTGCCCTGGTCTTAGGAATTCTCTCCAGTCTACCAGCCAGTGTGGAAGATAGGAGGAAACAATGCTGGTTGAGAGCTCCCCTCCCTTTCCCCATTACTTAGTTCTGTGATCAAATTCACTTTAAACAGAAATTTGAAATCATGGAATTACTGAACACTCATTTCCACTGAACACTCATTGCTCAACTCATTTCCAGCTAAAGACTGTGCACTCTGGCAAGTCACTGTGCCGAAGGGGTCAGAGTTGCAGACCCTCTAGAAGCCATACTACCCTATTCACAATTTGACAAGACCCAGACCCACCAGAGTTATAAGAAGGCTCCTTTGGAAGGACTAAGACCTCAGTCAGATATGGCAAAATTTAAGAACTTGATCATATTCCTTTTTTGGTTGTTTGTTTTTGAGACAGGGTTTCTCTGTATAACTTTGGTCTACCCTAGAACTAGCTCTTATAGACCAGGCTGGCCTCAAACTCACAGAGATCTGCTGCCTCTGCCTCCTAAGTGCTGGGATTAAAGGCATGCACCACAACTTCCAGCTAGAACTTGGTCATTTTCCAACAACAACAAGAGCCCTGAACTGTAAGGGGGAACATTGAAGTCCAGGCTGCCTGCAAAGTAAACTATCTTAAAAGATGTAATCTCCCAGGATTTCCTGGAGACTTCCGAGGTGATGGGTTGTAGATACTCTGCATGTGTTCGGCTTGAAGCCTTCCTCAGAAAGTTTTGTTCAATTTCTAATTTGTTTTAATAATAAAAACCCAGGGTGTGGTAATCATATAGAGATAGCCTTTCTACATAGTATAATTTCCCTTTCCAAGAAGTTGGTCTTGGGAGATTTCCATACCTCAAGTAATTCATTGTTCAATGGTCTTAGCTTCATCTTCCCAGCAGGTCCTCCATTGTAATTGAAATGCTCAACTCCAAGACTGCTATATCCAAGTCTATCCAGTCTTGAGGGACAATTCTATTACAAACTGACTATGAGCTTAACATCTGTTTCACAGAAAGTGAATGCATGTCATATGAGACTATTGCTTCTTGAATCTCCTTGAATCTAACATTGCCATTCAGTGCTTATTCAGCCTTGAGGATATCTGTGATTTGACAATTCCTGTAAGGTTACTAGATAAATTAAATTTGGTTGTTTGAAAACCTTAGGCTGTTCCTCTCTAACCTTATAATGCAACACTAAAATTGGTTCTCCTTTAAATTACTATGACTGGATCTAAATATCTTTATGATCTGTTTTAATAAGTTTTTCTAAAACTTGTATCTTAGCACTCATATTAACCAACTTTTTAAGGGATAAACCAAGAATTATCAAACCAACAATAAGGATTATCAAAACAATAATTAACATTATGTCAATTTTGATTAAACTGATTATCCCTTCATTTAATTGTTCCATTTCTAAATCACGCATTGCATAATCATACAGAGACCCAACTCTCTCCATTATAATAGTGTTTCCCATTTTCTAACTTTGGAAAAACTCTCTTCTTTAACTAATTCCTCCCTTTAGGAATTTCCAGTTTTCTCACCAAATCTTCCAATGTGATGATGAAGATGTGAGGTTGGCTGCTGCTGCCTAGAACAGTAGAAGCCTGAGCAGGTGTCAAGGCAGCTACCTAATTTGGCAGCAGCCCAAGAAGGGGGTCCAGGGAAGGCCCAGAACCTACCAGAAGAAAAGAAAGGGAAACCTAGCCAGTGTGGTAGTGACTCTGGCCACCTGTAGTTTCAGCCTATGCCAGTGGCTGCAAAGCCACAAGTATCTTTTTCATTTTTTGTGCCTTTTTTGTGCATATAATTTGTGCCTTAAAGTTGGACACCAGATGTAGTGCAATTTCTAATTGATCTTAATAATAAAAACCTGGAGTCAGATATTAGGGGATGAAAGCTGAAAGAGAAGCAGAGCAGCCAGGTGCTTGTTCTTACCTCATGAAGTCCGTGGATTGAATGGGGTATCCCATCTCTACAAATCCTCAGACTAAATGCCTTGAACTCCTGTCTCCTCCCATCTTATATTCCTCTCTCCACCCAGCCATATCCCTTCCTGTCTCCACCTCCCTAGTGCTGGGATTAAAAGTGTGCGCCACCACTGCCTGGCCTCTATGGTTAACTAGTGGCTTAGCTCTGCACTCTGATCTTCAGAAAAGCTTTATTAGTTAGATCACAACAAAATATCACCGTAGTAAGTTGTCCACCTTTTATTTCATAGTACTTCTCATGTCAAACCTATTGCTTAACATAGATATCCAAAGAAGACAATGGCTTTGCGATGAAAGGATCAAGGCAGGCATTAACTGTTGTGAGGGATGAAAACTGTGATGGTGTAAGAATTTATTTTACCCTCCTCTATTCGGAGCAATCATTTATATATAACAAGAAATGGGCAGTCCCCATAACATGTTACTGCACACATTTACCTTTGTCTACTTAAACGTAGTGGAGTGCTTTCCAGTCAGCTTTGGCAGGGCTGAGGGGCTGACTGGGCTGGAGCACTCAGCTTTAAGGCCCCATAGATTCTTAAAAGATCTAACGCAGGCTGAAATCCCAGACACACAGAACAGAAGACATGGGGAAGAGAGTAGCTATAAGCCCATGTGTTTGAAGAAAAAGTGATGAAGATGGCAGGGCTCTTCCTGTGAGTTTTATACTTGACTAAGGTACAAAGAAGTGAAGCAGAAAGGACAGAAAGCATCCAGATGTCAACTTTAGCCATATCCATTAGCGAACCGGGCTGTCTCAGAGACAAACGAACCTGGTTGCTATTCTCTTTTCTCACGGGCAGAGGAAGAGAGCGTGGAGGAAGGGCTGGCACTGTTCCCCTATTTAGAAAGCATATCTAGAACTTCCTTACTGAAATGAGCACCCATAAGCTGAGTGGGTATGTGGGGTGTCTATGGAAGGCTTCTTCTTTAAGTGTTGAAAATTCAATGGGGAAATTAAATAAATATTTTTAGAGAAGTGAGGTAAATAACCGAGTGCTCAGCTCTGCCCAGAGACTCTGGCATCTGGGCTGACCTAAGGGCTTTCTAAGAAGGGCCCATTATGAGCAGGCCCTTGAAGGCTACAGTGGCTCTGGGGACATGGGGAAAGGACAGTAACTGGCACTCAGGTTCGAAGTATAGCAGATGTGGATTTATACCTTAGACCATAGCAAGTTCTCTCAAATGTGGTCCCACTTGCCTTTGTGGGACCACCAGCTCCCCAATAACAACATGGAGACTTAGTATTAATTATGAAAACTTGGCCTTTAGCTTAGGGTTTTTCCCCACTAGCTCTTCTAACTTAACATTTGTCTACATTTTTGCCATCTGACTTGGTACTGTATGTCTGACTTGCTCCAAGTTTCATTGGTGTAAGTTGCACACCTAGATTCCTTCTCCTCTTACTCTCTCTCCTCAGAAATCCTGCCTATCCTCTCCTGCCCAGCTACTGGCCTCCAGCTATTTATTAAACCAATCAGACACATCTTCACGGTGTACAAAAAGATTAGCCCACAATGCTAGACCCACATCTGATGAAGTTGATTGGGATCCTCAGTCTCTCTGAGCTCAGCATCCTTTTGTAAAATTTGGTAACACATTTCCTCTCTGCTTATGATGAGGTTGCCTTCCAGGAAGCCCAATGCAAAATCAAGAGGTCCTAAATCAAATCTTTACAGGTTTAGGGCCATCCACAATGATCTCACTTGGTAGGTTGTTGTAGAGATTAAATGTGCTGAGCCACGAAGGTACCTTCTGCTCTGAGTCATCAGGGAGCAGGGGATCTTGGCTGTTCACTCCGACAGCTGGTGGGGAGCCTGAGAGGAGCAGCATCAGCGGGTGGATACGACACTGAGGCCACTGCGTAGAGAGAATGCATCTTGTGAGTTGTGGGCAGTCAGGGTGGATAGGGCCAGAGGCCTGGGTACTAGGGACACTTAGAGAGGTTTTCCATGGTGTCATCACTGGGGGATGACAGACGAGGAGAAGTCAGGTAGTAAAGGGGTCAACTGGACTGCTCCTGTCAGAACGAGGTACCTGGTCCCCTCTAAAGCACTCCTGCCCCATCAATAGCATGGACGAGAAGGTTGCACTTCACTTCAGGTAACCAGGGATGCTGTGGCGACTTGCAGAGGGCCAAGTGGAGAGTCTGTCATGATACAGTTGCCTGCAGAACTGTGTTGCCACTCCAGAGCTATGACTGCATCTGTAAATAGGATATGTAAGGGACTCGGATGAACAGTGACATTGTGGAGTCTCATTGAGAAACCTAGGTCTCAAAACACTTAAAATTTGCATTACAAGAATAGTTAACCAAAAGAATGCAGATAAAAGACATTTGGCCTCTAATTTGTATTCCAACTTGATTACAAAATGACTGATCTATTTACCGGGCTCTTTAATCTCTTTCCATAGTTTCATCATCCACCTGCCTGATGATTCTAATAAACATGCAAGCTGGCTTCACTCTTGGACCTACACAGTTGTAGTTTTTGATGTCAGTTTTGCATAAAGCCAACTACCCTTGATTCCCCATAGCCTTTCTCTTCTATTGATTTACTCTTAGCCTCATCCAAGCCCGAGCCTGTCTAGCTTGCCTTTAATGGATATTTTTAGTTTGTTCTTAGAAATAAAATAGATACGGAGTGTAGCTCACTGGAATGCTAATCATAACAATGGTGACAGTAAGATCAAACTCACAGCTTGATCTAAGTATTCCCAAAGAGTCATTGTAGCTAAGGAACACAGGCAGCAAACCTGGACAGCACCACCTTGCCTCAAGGACCTGTTTCCTGATAGTTGGGTTTAGTCATTTCAACTCCCGTGACTTTCCCTGCTTTTCAATATACTCTGGGTCAGTACAGTTCTAGTCTGACTGTCTCTAGAAATCTCTGGCTAAACT
>PVIU01001629.1:0-7500 GCA_004026605.1 Ondatra zibethicus | reverse complement strand
TTACCTTTCTTCCACTCTGTATATCTTACTTTCCTGTTTTTTCTGTCTATCTGGCTGACAGCTGCCTGGCTTCTGGCCCCAGGCATGTTTCTCTTTCTCCCTCATTCTCTCTTCTCTTTCATTCCCAAGTCTAGATTTCTCCTCCCACTTATTCTCTCTGCCTGCCAGCCCCATCTATCCCTCTGCTGCCCAGCTATCAGCCATTCAGCTTTTTATTAGACCAATCAGGTATCTTAGGCAGGCAAGATGGAACAGCAACACATCTTTATGTAATTAAACAAATGCAGCATAAACAAATGTAATACACCTTTACATAGTTAAGGTAATATTCCACAACATTGGGGGCTGAACTTCTGATGGCCAGATGGCCTTTGGTCAAACAGGGGGTGTCCCCCTGAGTTGGGATCTGGGGTTCTGGCAGCTGGAGTGGCCTTTGGTCTAGTGGGAATCCTCTGGGTGCTGGTATGGCCTTTGGTGGAGCAAGGGGATTTCACAAGAAGTGTGGGCAAGATAGGGTGACAAGGGGGAAGGATTATTGGGATTCTGGAAGAGTATTGTTGGTCTGCAGGGTAGGTGCTTACTTGGGAATCTGGGTGCTGGCACGGCCTCTGATGGAGCAGGGGGCTTCCATTGGAGATGTCGAGGCTAATTTAAAAAATAGATATAGAGGAAAGACTAGAACTTACAAGAACTCTGGGATAGTATTAAAAGAGGAGATAATTAAGTTGTTGGAGTATGAAGTCTAAAAACAAAAAAAATTAATAATTACACTAACATCTTAAGAGATGGCAATATATATAGAAATATCTAGAATTCAGAATGTGGGAACAAAGGGTAAATTGTAAGATTTTTATGTATTTTATCTTGTCATTTTTTCTGTTCTTATCTTTTTAAATTATGTTAAGTTATTGTATTTTAAAATGGTTTGTTATAATTTAAAGATGACTTAAAATATTTAATGTAACATGAGGGGCTGCTTGTCGGGGTTTCTGTCCTGCCCAGTTCCTGTAGCCGTTTAGCCCCAAAGAAAATCACATAGAGGTCTCCAGAGATTATAAACTGATTGGCCCATTAGCTCAGGCTTCTTATTAGCTCTTGTAGCTTATATTAACCCATTATTCTTATCTATGTTAGCCACATGGCTCAGTACCTTTTTCAGCGGGGCAGATCACATCCTGTTTCTTCGGTGGTCTGGGCAGGACTGTGGAAAGAGCTTCCTTTTTCCCAGAATACTCCTGTTCTAATTGCCCCACCTCCACTTCCTGTCTGGTTTTCCTGACTATACTTCCTTCCTGGCTATCGGCCAATCAGCCTTTATTTAAAATATGATTTCCAGAATACAGACAATACTCCCGCACCAATTTAATAGTTATACATGCGTATATGTTTGGTTCAAATCCACTCCCATTACTTCCCATCCAAGTCCTTCCCCACTCTATCACCATTTTGTTAACCTCATAATAGTCACAAAACAAAAATCTAGAGTGTCTAAGCCCTAACTTTTAAGCAGGGAATCTAAGCATATGACTAGATAACTTCACTGAACCACAGAAGAACAAAATTAGAAAATGTCACATAATGTTCTAGCAGGACATTACCAATTTCCTTCACTGCAAATGGATTTAATTTCTTTGAAAGATGAAATGAAAAGATAAAAGCCAAGTGGATGAAAAGATAAAAGCCAACTTTATATTTCTTATAAGATACTTCATCTCTACAAACAAAAATAGGCTTGAAAGTCAAGGGATTGGGTTAGATACTCTGTTCATTTGAATCTTAAAACAGACATGGTCATTATATAACTACAAATATATGGATTCAGCAAGAGTAAATATGTGTGTGTGTGTGTGTATGTGTGTGTGTGTGTGTGTCTGTCTGTCTGTCTGTCTGTCTGTCTGTCACCAAGAGGCAGAGGCAGGTGAATCTCTGAGTTCCAGGCCAGCCACGACTGTATAGGAAGATCCTGTCTCTAAATTCCAGTGCTTGCATACCCAGCCCAGGTCTCCTGATATACCTGGTTTGGAGGGGTCTCAGCAGGACTGAGGTGGAGACAAGTTTGTCCCAATCAATCAAACTTTTTATACACATATTAAAATAGCATATAATGGTAGTTTCCAGGAAGGATAAAATTGTATTTGCCAGGCTACAGTGACATTTTCAGGCTCTATGGAGTACACAAGATTAATGTCTAAGACTGATTGTTCACCCAAGCATCTCTATGCTTTGCTGATTTCTAGGGAACGCAGGGAAACACAGGCAGCTTGAATGATCCACTGCCCGAAGGAGTGCCTCGGTTTCTCAGAAACTTAAAGGCACACAGTGCCCCAGGAGCTATGGACTCTAACCCGAAAACCTAGGATGTGTGCCTCTCATGGCTGTGAGGTCAGGCCAACCCCATGATTCCCCACACCTGTCTAAATAAACAAACGTTGCATGTATGTGTGAAACCTGCTCCCTAATCTCTTGACAGTTTGTTCTGTCAGCACCTTCCCCATTGTCTTGGTGGATATGGGCCACTTCCCTTCAATGGTAAGAACCTCCGATAGCCACCATTCTGGTCTTCACGCTTTGTCCGCATCAAACATGTATTTTCTTGTCCAAACGAAAGGTTTAAAGGAAGTTTGACTGTTTTCATTTTCGCCAAACATTCTAACTATAACTGTACTAAAAGCAGCCAGCAACAACCACACAGATGTTTCCCTGCCTTGGGATTTCCCTCCCACTAAGTGAATCTATCTGTGTTTTCTGAATGGCCTCACTCTAACTGTTGTGTTATGTGGAGGAGGTGACCATAATCGAACACAATCCAGAGGTAGAATAGCCTCTAGTCCAGTCTCCCATCATGCCCCCATTCCCTTCTGAGACTCCCCAAGAGCAGCTTTTCTACCTGGCTTGCACCAGAACTTCCTGTTAGCCCCTTCTCAGTGTTCTAGACCTTCTCTAGGCTGCACTGCCCCGCTCTTCCACAAAGCTCTGTGGCCTTGTCTAAAGGTTCCCAAAGCACAAAGTTGGGTCTGTCACACCAAGAGGTCAGCTTCCCTGACAGAAGCGGCTGATGAGGGTGTATTAGTCACTTTACACATTGTTGAGAAGCAACATACAGAAGGAAAGATTGGTTTGAGCTCACAGTCAGAGAATGCTGTTCATCATAGTGAAGGGAGTCACAGTGACTGGACTTGAGTGACTGCCACATTGTATCTAGGGTCAGGAAGGAGAGATCGATGTCACGCTCAGCTCGGTTTCCCTATTTTGTGCAGCCCAGAAACACAGCCCTTTGAATGGCACTCACATTTAGGGCGGCCGTCCTGCCTTGGTTATCCCAATCTAGATAATCCCTCACGGACAAGTCCAAAGATTTGTTTCCATGGTGGTGCTAGAGCCTGTTCAGGTGACAGTCAAGGTAAACCATTCCAGGCAGGAAGGATGTGTTCTGACTCAAAGTTTCTGTAGGTTTAGCCCATCATGGGGGGGGGGGAGGGTATGGGACACTGACTCAGCATTTGTCTTAGTCAGGGTTTCTGTTGCTGTGAAGAGACACCACAACCATGGCAACTCTTATAAAGGAAAACATTTCATTGGTGTGGCTTGCATTTTAGAGATTCAGTCTATTATCATCATGATGTGACATGGTGGTATGCAGGCAGACACAGTGATGGAGAAGTGACTGAGAGTCCTACATCTTGACTCACAGGCAACAGGAAGTGATCTGAAGCACTGGGCATAGCTTGAGCATATATGAGACCTCAAAGCCCACCCCCATAGTAACACACTTCCTCCAACAAGGCCATAAAGACTCCAGCAAAGCCACACCTCCTAATAGTGCCACTCTCTTTGGGGGGCCATTGTCTTTCAAACCATCACAGCATTGTTTGTGTGGAAATGGGGGAGCAGACTAGATCCAGGGATTAGCATCTTCTTCAATCCCAGTGACCTGCTTCTGCTGGTCAGACTTCACCTCCTAAAGACTGAATGCATAGCCTTCAAAATAGCAAAAGCTGCCAATCAAGGTTTCAACCCATGAGCCTTGGGGGGACATTTCTAGTTAGACCTTAACATCTTGTAAACCTAAACTTTATTTCCATTGAACTCCCTACTCCCCACTTTTGGTAGAAGAAAGGGCTTTAATGACATTTTTCCGCCATAAGGAAATGCAGTATGTTTATGGGTTGAAACAACATGGTACCTCATCATGATGTATACTTTTCACGTGTTTATGTCCCAGTTACAAATACTCCTAACAGCCTGCGGAAGTGGGGCGGGGAGGGGGCTGTGGTTGTTCATATCACTGTTTTGTCAGATGAGGTTATGAGGATAAAACTGGCTTACTAACTTCACCAAACTCTCACTGCTGGGTGGAAGGAACAAAATCAAGTTGTTTCATTTCAACTCTTCTTTCCCTACAGAACCATTCTGTTTCTTGGTGGGCACACACTAGGACTAGCCTGAGATGCCACAAAAGGGCATTGTTGAAGGGTGGTTCCTGGGAAGGAACTGGGACTCTGGTGCTCTCCTGGAGGAAGATGGCGGGGAGAGCCTCTGTGGTGGGTGGGGCAGAGAAACAGATGTGTGGAGGGAAAAGCTGGGTGGTAAAGCCCTCGTTCCTAGAGTGACTGCTGAGCATGGGTGGCTTTGTTTTGTTTTTGAGGGAGTCTGTGTGTCCTGAGTTGGGGCAAGAAGGTGGCCCTTTGAAAGCTAGTCATTGACTATGAGCTGTCCCAGATGATGGCTTCACCTTATGTTAGGCAGCTGGACTGAAGGCAATTACTAGAGATTCAGCTGTGTGCTTTGGTAGAGGTGTCATTGGTAGCCTCTCCAGGGAAGAAAGGTCTGTACTAAAGAGGGGTTCTGGAACGCTCGAAAGCATTGACAGTCCACAACAGCTAGCTGATCAGGGGAAATGACGTTTAGGCACATGCCCAAATTCTTGCCTGCCTTTTGACTCTTTAGGACAATTCTACCTGGGGCAAAGAAAGTCCACGAGAACCCACTTGTTAGCTGGTTATATTCCAGAGCACCCTAAGGGGACAGGGTCTGTCCTTCAAGTTTGACTTTACTACCAAATTAGTCTGCATGATCCTGACCGCCTTAGAACTCTACCATGGTGGCAGGACGGCAGAGCACCAGATGTCCCTCTTAACAGAGGTAGGTGAAAGAGTAAGTAGTGATTTCTTTAAGGCAAGGGGGGTCCCACTCATGACTTTTGTGATGTTTAGGGAAGAAATTCTGTGTTCACTGCACTTGCTGAGTGTGGCCTGGGGCTGCTGGGGCCACCTCTGCCTTTGCATGAGAGAGTTCGTTGACAAAACTGTAGGGAGAGTGGACACAGAAGGAGACAGACACAAGGCAGGGAGAGGCTGAGCATGGGGCTGTGGCATTAACCCTTGAATTCAGTCAAACCTGAGCTAGTCTTGCCCTGACACCATTCCTCTGTCTTTTAAATCACCCAAGCAAACTGCCTTCTCTTTTTCCTTCTCCGGTTATAGCCTTCACTTCAAGAGGTTCATCTAAGGTTATAAAACGATGTCCTTGGCTCTCAGCTGCAGATGGGGGGGTCCTGGCACCCCCAGTCCTTATAGAAGGCCGCCCCAAGGAACAGAGTGGAGACAGAACTTTATTATGGCTGCATGAATGTTAGGAAAATCCAGTCAGAAGCTATGCCCTCTGATAGACCCTCTCAATACAGAGAAAGAGGATAAATGTCTACTGACCTTCCCCCAAATTCTCACCCAAGAAGACCTGGATATAGATGGCACTGGTGACCTGGAGCCCTCCATGTGCTAAGAGGATGCAAAAAGAACCAGCCCTGAACTCTGGCCCTGAGGAGGCCATAAAAACTTTGTTTATAATTGGTATATAGAGGGTGGAACTGACAAGAGTTTTGTAGCAATGTAGTGGCACAGACGAAAGGTGGGGCCCTTAAACAAGATGATTAACTAGGGCGAGAGCCAAGGAAGTGATCAATGAAGTCTGAATGACTGAGGCTTCCTTGAAGTGAAAAGAGCTGGGATCCCTGCACAAGTTTTATTTAGTTTAGTTTTTGTTTTTTTTAAATAACAGAAGCAGATGTTTCTGAAGTCTAAGAGGTGGCAAATGCCATGATGTCACTGTGTTCCACTCCAGGGATGAAATAATGGATTCTTGTAGAGACTCCAGGATCCCATCCCTACCTGGTCCACCCTCACTTGCTGCTTTAACACCTCCTCCAGGCTGTCCTCATTACGAACCCCCCTGTCTACCAGAGTGTCTTCATCTCTTCCTGGCTCTCCCCTTCCTGGAAGCTAACGATAATAAGAATTTGTGTCTAAACAGATTCACATGTTGTGTTCAGTCTTTCTGTTTCCTAAATTGCCCAATTTCATCAGACAATGACCTCAATCTAGCCTAGAATAATGAAGGCCATTATCAGTTACTTTGTTGCAGGAATAAGCCGCACTCTTACTTTGCTAATCCCCGGACTGTGTGTGCCAGACTCTTCTGCTTTCTTTGTCTGGGTCAGAACGGAGGCAAAGCCTTACAAACCACAGAGTTGCATGCTTGGTGGAAAGAACAGACCCTGAGATTCACATTTCCCCTGAACTAGAACAGTCCCTTCTGCTCAGAGAGGACTGCTATCACCATTACCATGGTAACACAGGACGGCAGAGTACTCAACATGGAGTCTGTCCTTTCCTCTGACTACTGGTCACACCATGTGCCTTCTTATGTTCTTCGGATGCTGTCCTAGGTAGGGTAGCTACCACTGTTATGAAACACCACGACCAAAAGCAACTTGGAGAGGAAAGAGTTTATTTGGCTTACATATCCTAAACCGCTGTGTATCATCGAAGGAGGTCAGGACAGGAACTCAAACAGGGAAGGAACCTGGAGGCAGGGATGGATGCAAAGGCCATGGAGGGGTGCTGCTTACTGCCTTGCTCCTCATGACTTTCTCAGCCTGCTTTCTTTCAAAACCCAGGACCACCAGCCCAGAGTGGTACTACCCACGATGTGCTGGGCTGCCTTACATCAATCACTGATTAAGAAAACAATGCCCTACATGCTTGCCTACAGCCAGATCTCATGGAGGTAGTTTCTCAATGGAAGTTTTCTCATCTCAGATAACTCTAGCTGGTGTCAAGGTGACATAAACCATCCAGCACAGCTGACCCCTTATCAGCTTGACACACAACACATCCCTGTTCAGCCACAACCTTTCCTTCTTGTCCATCCCCAAAATCTTACATTAATAGCAACATATAAAATATTCTGACTTTTTTTAATACATTTAAGTTTTATTTTTTTCATACATTGTTTTGTTTTATTTTTTTCCATTCAAAAACATAATTAAAGAAATAAAATTTTTACCTTTCTTCCCCTTCTCCCGGTCCCCTCCCACTACCTCCCCACCCCTCCTCCCTCCCCCTTCTTCCTTGAAAGAGGGCATGGTGCCCTGCCCTGTTGGAAGTCCAAGGCCCACCCCCCTCCCTCCCGGCCTAGGAAGGAGTGCATTCAAAAAGACTC